>JABXJD010000011.1:365000-617500 GCA_013375575.1 Percina caprodes | reverse complement strand
GCCAGAGCCAGCGCTGCTCAGAGCTCAGAGAGGTTTTAGAAGACTGCAGCGATCTCGTTTAATACTGGATCAATGTCAAAGGAAAATATTTCCGCAATAGTTTTTATTGTATTAGATACTCAATGGGCTGTTGCAGAAACAAGCCCAGCCTGAAGCAATAAAGCAAAAGCTGTCAAATAAATGTAGTTTTGCAGTAAACATTACAACATTTCCCTCTAAGGTGTAGTGGAGTACAAGTAGCCTATGAAGTAGCAGCCGGGGTGATTCTAGGATCAGACCTTAAGTCCCTAATGAGAATGTGGCCTACATGAAATGTTATCATATTTACATTATGCATAAATCCCTGCACACCCATTACTCTCTGTGAAATATCCCACAAACTCTTCACTCAACACATGCATCAGTACAACAAGCGGTTCCCGAGTAACCCAATTTTGAAATTGCAACACAATTTCTGCATGGTCTCCAAAATTATAATGTATTTTTATGTAAACTATTTATGACAGCACAGACATTTTTTTTAATTGCTTAACCAGTGTATCCCCTCATACTGGTTATTACAGTAACAACAAGATGACAATCCCACTTACTTATACATATCCCCCTTACAAATATGAATATATATTTCTACTGTTATGCTTTCAGTGACATAAATGCAAAATGTGAAGAAAAAACAATTCCACCTGTGTGTATATGGTTAAAATTCTGAAGTGCAAAAAAATTCAGGCTAATAATCAGAAACCTCTGAATTTCTTTTCAAAGTGCACCAGACTGACAGCCTGGCTCCGTAAATATGTGTGTGTTAGTTTGCCTACCTGGATTCTTTTCAGAATTTGGCGTGGGTGGAGTCGGGCACTTCCTTCTTCCTGATTTCAGGTTCGTGGTGAGTGTGACCTCCTAGTGACAGCCAGTTGTCATGGAGACAGAGAGAGAAAGAGCTGTACTGAACAGTAACAACTGTGGTCAGCCAACTGACAGACTGAGGACAGAAGAGAGAAGTGAGGGAGCTGGATTTCTGTTTAGAGTAATAATACACACACACACACACACACACACACACACACACACACACACACACACACACACACACACACACACACACATGCATACATTCAGATAAAGTCCCTGCACACTCACACACACACAAAAAAAACTGCGCACACACAGTAGGGAACTTGCAAGTGTGTGTATAGGAAACTGAGATTGAGTCAGACGTGCTCACACAGAGAAATAACGTTTCAACACAGCGGCTGAACTCCGGGCTGGGAGGAGGCCGGAGCCGTTGGACGTGTTGCTCAATACATTTGACTTTAATGTTTACTTAACACTACTCCCAGACCTTGAATAAAGTGTGCAAATACAGAAGCATGTATGTATACAACACTTGAGTTAAGATTTAATGTCTGTACTATTGAAGGTAGGCTGCAGTGTTCACAGTTGACCTTGAAAAAACTTTTTTTTACTTGATTATCACAGGTGGAGCCAGTGAATCGTTGGTGTTTAGTCATCATTACATGATTATGGAGTAACAGTGTGCAGGCAGAGAAAGCTTATTTACATGTAACAATAACATTCCTATATAACAATTTCCTCTTATTTCCTCTTATAAAAAAGAATGGCGGACCCAGAGAAGGTGAGCAGTGGAGTGGATAATAATGAATTTTAATACCAACCCAAAAATATAAAAACAAAAGGAGACCTGGAAAAAGCAGGCGAAAATGATGTCGAAGAAGAAAAGGAAGTCCAAAGAGAAACCAAACAAGGACGACTAATAAACATGCAATCCAAACTGAAAACAGTACAATGATCTGACACAGGACAAGGGGAACACAAAGACTGAATAAAGGTGACAAGACGCAGGTGACACAAGGGCTGGGGAACAGGTGGTAAACATCAGGCAATCACAAGAGCGGGAAAAACCAAAAGACAGGAAGTAAAACAAGACAAGGCAAGACAGAAAACCAGACCGTCCAAATAAAACAGGAAACGGAGCCAAATACAAAACTGAAAAACAGACTACCAAAATAAGACTAAACACCAAAACCATAACATTTCTAGTGCTGTTCTATATTTGGGCTCATTTACAACAAATCACATCCACTCATTGCTACTGCTGACAATTATCCAAAGTATACCAAAGTGTTTTTGGTTGCCAATTGTGTTGTTTCAATAATTTTCTCATTGCATGAATATCCACTTGCAGATACATGCTCAAGGTAGGTAATCCATTACAGTGAAGACTGTGACTTTATAGTTGCATGTTTATACATGTTGTTGAAAGTTAACTGCATTAAGTACTAAATTACCACTGACAGTACTGAAGCATGTCCCATGGTTCCCTAACATCTGGGGCAATGGTTCAATAAAAACATTTACACAGTAATGTAAGAGCTTTCCTGGATATGATTTTAGTCTATATCATTAGTTCAGTACAATATAATATAGACCTACACTGAATGTGTGAGTCCAGTCACATGTCAGAGCTGGTTTTGACCGAAAACCTTTACATGAACCGGAAACCAGATTTGTGTTTATTTTATATTCCTTTACATTGCTCAGGTGCAATTAAAAGTGCTCTTTCTATAGCTTGCATGTCATCTTTTAGTTGATTCAACCAACCAACCTCTTGCGACTTATTAATGATAAGAGAGTATCATTTATTGTATTCTACAGTTTCTTGTTAAAACAACATGTTGGGTTATGAATAATGCAAGGAGGGAGCGTTCACAAACCAGTTGGATATCTGTTGTAGAGATAAAGGACAAGTTATGTGATGGGAGGGGCTGGATTGTTGAATAAGTTAGGAATATTTAATTGGTTGGAGTTTCAATAAACACCTCCTGACACAGAATGAGGTCAGCAATAAAGATACACAATTCAGCAGGAGGGAAAAGTGTTGAGGTGGGAAAAAACAATGTTCAATGTCATTTTTAAGTAAACACATTACACAATAATTAATGAACGGGAAATCCCATTAAATTCAACTTTATTTATAGTGTCAAATCATTACAGAAGTTATCTCTGGGCCACACTCTATGTGTTGCAATGGTAAACAAGACAAAGTAAAAGGATAGTTCTGGTTTATTAACTATTAACTAACTATGAAAAGAACTACATAATTAACTATTTTTATACAGTAGCTTAGGCCATTGTTTCTATTGATCATGACAAGTGACAGCAGAGATATGGCCAGATTATCTAAGCTGCTTTATTTGTTGGCAAAACAGAAAATGAGGCACCTGGAATGTCAGCAAATAATTGCAGAGGAAAAATGTGTGTGTGACAACTATTGCAAGTACGGTAGGTCAAATGTTTAATTTTTTAGGTCCACCTGTGTTGGATGTTTACAACGCACACTTTGGGGGATCATTTTTGGCCTTTATTTGGCATTTATTTTCTCTCAGCTGATGATTGTTGACTCTCAGACTTCTCTTTAGGGATGTTGCCGCTGTCCAAGATCACAGCAATAGAGAAGAACAATAGTCTCGAGTGGTATTGATTTTCTCATCAAACTCTTGGCAAAAATAATCCAATGAGCGTATTTCCTAATAGGTGAAGATCACTGAAAAGAAACGTTTACCTGGCATTGTGCTATCAATCTTCTCATCTATCTGAAGGAGTGAATCATGTTTTTCCCAAAATATGAACTATTCCTAGATATTATGGTCAAAAATAATAAATAAGACCAGATTTGTAATAAACTGAAATGATCCTTTAATGATTGCTTCATGAGCCTTAAGTTTACACACACACACACACACACACACACACACACACACACACACACACACACACACACACACACACACACACACACACACACACACACACACACAGACTTGCAGGCTTTTCACAGGGTGTAAACAAAAGTAAACTCTTCCCACAATAAGCAGCTCAGACCCCACCCTGGTTGCACAATAGATGGAAGAGACCTAAGACACAGAGTGCAGATATTCCCAGGAAAACACTCCGCTGGTGCTCCAAACGCGCAACAATGAGACACAAAGAGCCGGAGCAAAGTGTATCTATTAACTTGCAACAAGTGGGCCCGATCAAGCCATCACACACACTGCAAGGAAAACTGAGAAACAAAGGAAAACTTGGATCATATTACGATTGTATCTGTTTGTGAACAGAACTGGATTTATGAGCATGTGTGTGTGTGTGTGTGTGTGTGTGACTAACTTATATTCTAATTGGGTCTTGATAAGTGAGAGAGAGCAAACAAGATAGAATAGACTCATAATTTCTGCCCTCACATTTACCAAATCTTTTATATCCAGCTGTTTTTCAAAACCACAAAATAATTCTGGAGAAACTAATGATGCCCATCATTTTAACTGGAAAAGCACATTTTGACATGTTCAGTATTTAAAATATGTCTCCTGATAAGCATAAATAAGGAGTCTAAGGGAATACTGAACCAAATCAACTACTCAGGACTTAAATAGCATTGACCGAGAAACAAAATGTTAATTTCCAAAAACACTTTGAGCACAAATTATCTTTCATCAGTTTTAGTCTATGGAGTCCTAATATTCAACTGATTTCAGTTCTAGTTTGGTATGCCTCTCAACCACATCCATACAATCATATTTTACGCATTAGTGTGTTTCCTACTTTGTCACAGTTTAGGGAAGGCCCTTTCCACAAATAAGAATCAGAAAAAACAAAATGTCTGCAGCCAGGTTCAAAAATCTCATTAAAAACACAAAGAGTGAAAGATGTCATGAGTGAAGGATGTTAAAAAATCACATATGGGTATATTAATGTTTGGATGTCTACATACTTTTGGCCATACAGTGCAGGTTACCTGGCCCTTTTTTTTTCGTACAAGGTTAACTCAAGGTCACTGAAGTAGATGACACACACTCACACATTACAGAAAGGTGTAAATGCTGAATGTGTGTGAAAATAAATTGATTAAAGAGAGAAGAGAAACTCCTCCCAGCGCTGTACAGCTTCCCGTAAAGATTAGACCTTTATTGAGAAAATTCCAGGTCGGCTTATGGCCGCACGACCCGCCGTCTCCAACCGGGCCGATTATTGAATATGCCGTTACACACACACACACACACGCACGCACAAACCCATACAGAGAAACTGGAGGCCTGTAGTGAGGCGACATTGATGACGCGTGTTGGATGGGATAAGCTTTCCAGCTGTACTCTCACCCGCAGAGAAGTGAGGCTCATTTGGCCCCCAAAAAGCTCACTGAGGTTTTTCCACACACTGATGAACACCCTCCTGCTTTTTCAGTAGCTTACCAAGCACTAGGAAACTAATCAACTTTGAGTTTATCCTTCATGGTCCATTTAGACACTTGATTCGTCTGCTGAGTATAGTCTTCGCCCTGTTCACGCTGAAGAAAGACTGACATGAGGAGTCAGCTCCATATATTCTTTGTGGTCAAATGCTCAAATAAAGGCCGGAACCGCATTTGAAATGGTCGCACACTGAAGGAATAAGGCTGTACTGTATCTCTGGCATAACTCAGTAAAATGTCTCACCAGGGTGGGGGTTGTCACCAGGGAGGGTTTGCGGGGAGAGTGAAGCAAAATGTTCTCTACTATTGTACATCCCATGCACTGTATACTGTATACTGGATGTGTGTTTCACTTGCTTTCTTTAAGAAAAGAAAAAAATTAATCACAAAATAATGAGACAAATGTCTCCCTCTGGTGGTTTGATACAGACATCAGAAAGCTTTGATTTGTAGCGTCAATAAAAAGGAAGACTGAGTTTAAGTGCTTTTTCTCATAGCCAGGGCAAGACAGTCATCTTCTATAACTATTTACAACTCATTCACGAACGCTACTAAACTGCTTGTAGACTTAACCATGTTCCTCCTAGGTTATTAACACCGAATACAAGTATGTTTTGAACTATTTAACTTAAAAGTATGTTAAAATGTTCACTTTCACTCATTTACCATAATATGTCACAACCTAAAGTGTGGTTTCATATTAAATAAGCAGCTGATACATTCACTGACAGCAGACCACCATAGTGAAATACAAATACAAGTGGATAGAGATACATGCAACCCATTGCATGTCCAAGCGTCGTACTCATTAATACTGTACTGCAAGAATGTGTTTTGTTTTCAGTTTAGGGTCATTTGGGATTTTGTTCGGGCTGGATGAAAACACTTCATTCAGAGGAGGAGAAGGGAAGAAATATAGAGCAAGAGGGCAAAAATAATAGCTGATTTCTCTTTTTTTCTGGCTGCAAAGAGAGTCATTTCAATGAACTAGAGGATGCATGACCAAATTTTAGACTTTTTTCAGACGAAGCATTAAAAGAGCTCCTAGGATGTTCTAACGGCACAAAAGGTGTGGGGCAAGAAGTTTAACATTTGATAGTCCATTGTTGGAGCACATTGTTTTCATAATTTCTATTCATTTATTGCCTTTTTGGGATACAGCTGAATGACATCAGTGTCTTTATTTATAAATTGAGCCACCAGGTGACATAACATACAGGTAGACATCAGGGAGGGCTAATGGTTTTTACCAGGGCAAGGGACACACTATTTTTATTTCCTTGAATGGTTTGCGTGGCAAAAATGGTGAAATAAACCTCACAAAAACACTGTTCTTGCTTGGACTTGAACATTTTTATTCACTGCGTAAGATGTATTTTGTCAATGCCTCTTTGGCTGTTGGATTTTGAGTTTGTTTTTGTTTAGTCTGAGGACAACTTGCCTACTACACAGTACTACTAAATTACATTTTCAATCAATAAAGGTTCCAACCGCCAACATTGTTGTGGCATGCCAGATACCTTTGTTACATTTCGCAAGAGCGAAAGGTTCACTTACCCAGAGCAAGTTTTCTCATGAAATTCTTGGCTGACATTTAATACTGTGTAGGTGGGATGTGGTAACAAGGTGGGTACCAGTTTTGCATTTTTAACACAAGCTTTTGTTGCACTTTGATCCCTCTGTTGAATGAATGAATGAATGAATTATTGTTGTCACTCACGGGACATGTTAACCACTGCTTAAGGTGTGAAGCACTGCAGTGGCCAGCAGGGAGCAGTCTCAATCAGATCTGCTGTCACTCACGTGGAGACAGTGCAGAATGAATAAAATTTACAGTAAGTCCCATTGGTCAGACATGATACTGTATACTTTATACACTGTATATTCTTAAGAAGAGATCTTACAGTGATAACACATGAAGTGACCTCTAAATATTAAAAATTCGTATTATGTATTTTACTGTATATCTGTCACAGAGAGGAAATGCCTCCTTCATTATCATATTGTTGCCATGGTATTTCAAACTCAGGACAGAACTGAACCACGCATGACATAAAGGGTGATGAGTGTATGAAGTGGGACGCTATTTTATGATGCATAGTAGGAAGAGACTTTTGGAGCAGTCTGTAGTGAATAGTCAAAGTTTGGATATTTGCCCAAGTTTTTTTTTTTTGAGAAGATGAGCTGTGTTGCTCCCGTGAGGAGGATTTGGAATGACAAAGGTAAGACCTGCTATGCAATTTTAAACAGCCCATCATCGTCTATGCAGATTACACTAAGCTGCTGTAGCCTTTTCTTCCAGTCCTGCTCCTCTAAAGGGGACTTACAGTTTCTCTTGCGGAGGAGAGTGGAAACTGCTTCACACTCATTAAATCACTGCTGTTTGATATTCATTCATTTATTCCATTTGCACTGACATGGCCTTATTGGACACGCTGCACATTTCTGGTCAATTCCAACTTAATGCTTAAACATTGATGAGTGCTGTGAAAGCTGATTACATTCTGTCTGTGTTTCTATCCACTTTAATTAGAGGTTAGTGGTCCCTGTAACTTTTGGATATTAATCCTTACGTTCAAAGTCAAGTGATCCGAACGGCCACATCAATGTTGAAAAGCCACATCCTGCAAACTTGTATACTGCTAGTCCGTGTGTGTGTGTGTGTGTGTGTGTGTGAGAGTGAGTGAGTGACTGAGTGAGTGAGTGAGTGAGTGAGTGAGTGAGTGAGTGAGTGTGTGTGTGTGTGTGTGTGTGTGTGTGTGTGTGTGTGTGTGTGTGTGTGTGTGTGTGTGTGTGTGCAAAGCAGGTCAGTAAGAGGTGGACTTTTGTCCAGGGTCGGGCAGCGGCCTATCATTTATTCATGCTGATGTATCTGACCGGCCACCTAATTGCAGCAGGAGGAGCCCAGTTACCCACCGACAGTCTCACATTCACAGAAACTGGAAAGCGGATCACATGTCAGCCATGACTAACGCTATGCGTCTTATTTACATTTGCACCTCTCAGATTGAACTCTGTAAACAATGTTTGTGTCTGTTTAGATGCTAGCTGGTTCAACAAAGCCTGGCAGGAACATAAAAGAGTAGGCTACAATATATAAATATTGAGAGACTGATTAAAAATTGTTTGCAGAAGTGCCTGACAAGTGTTTGGTGTTGTTGCTGTGATCATGGTAGACAAAGGTAAGTCTTTATGCTGCTGTTTTTTGTGTTTGTTTGTTGTGTGTGTGTGTGTGTGTGTGTGTGTGTGTGTGTGTGTGTGTGTGTGTGTAACATGAGTTGCTCCCCCTTTCTTGCAGTGGGATCCAGCGATGATGTCAACACAAGCTCGGTGACAGAGGAGATCATCTCACATCAAGACCACAAGCAGCCCCTCTCATTTCTTCCTTCTCTTCCTGGTCTTCATTTATCTTTACCTTCCACAGGTAAGATACAACTTAGAATCTTTCAATATGTTCCCATTGAGAGATTTAATCATGTTCAAAAGTATTCATCCTTGTTTTCTAGTGCAGTGTAAGGGCTCTAAATATTCAATCATGTATCAAGGAGGCGGTACAAGAAATGTGGTCATACACCAATCAAACATATGAATGTATGATGATGAAAGCAGCAGTTCAACACTGGACAAAGGGCAAGGGCTTTTAATTTGAAAAGAAAGACAAGGCTCTCAGATATACCTGTGTGGCCTCAGGTTGCAGTTATCTATAGCTAAGCTGTACGCAGCAGTTAAAGCAGAAGAATAAAACAAATCAGCTATCCAAATTTTTAATAATATATCATTAAGTTAGAAGACAGGATAAAATGTCTTCTTTGAAAATAGCCAACAGCCAACCGAAATGACCGATATCTAAACCTTGTAGGTTTTGGAAAGAGCACCTGCAGTATCAATATGCTTCTAGGGCATGCTGCAACTAATACATTTTCCTCCTCAGATGTCTCTTCCCTCCTTTTATGACATTTCTTTGTATCCTCTCTCCAATTTGCACTACACACTAACACAAACCTCAATTATTTCCCCTTCTTTATCTCAATACTTTATCCCCTCTCCCTGCAGCCTCTCCTCCGTCAGATCAGGCCTACCTGCAAGCAGGGGCCATTTTCCAGCAGTTGCGGCCAGAAAAGCCAGTAACGCAACAGCTTCTGCATTATAGGAAGAAGACGGACACACCGCTACCAGAGAGAGGAGACAAGCACACTCAGAGACAGGCCTACCAACTCGCCTTCAACACACTTAAATGTATTAAACACTGAAGTTACTAACTTTGAGATTTTAGTTGAACCACATACCCTGTCTGGAGAGGACAGGCTGATGGTTAAACATAAAGTCAGGGATAAATTTAATTGATCTACAGTACACTACTGCTATCTCCGTGGTCCTAATACACTTCCTACAAGGAAGCCTTATCTCTTTAATGAATAGCAGTGGAGCTGCAGCATGTGTCAAGTCCAATATTCACTTTTGAAAAGCAGTTTCAACTGCAGACTGTAGATTAAATATATATACATTGTAATATAATACATTTCATTTCTCTATGTGACTGCAAATTACTTGAGCTGGAGTTACAGCAGATGTCTGTATGGGAGGTGATAAGAGAGTGCATGCCATGGACACACACACACACACACACACACACACACACACACACACACACACACACACGTTCAAAGGCACTCACACAGCAAGCACACACTGTTTATTATATCTTTAGAGAATGGCTGGTATCTGCAGATAGTTTTGATTTTGTTTGGCTAGGTTTGAAGATATTGCTCTGTAAGATGTCTGCTGCCACCTCAGTACAATGAAACAACTGTTAAAGGCCAGCTCCATGGATTATCTGAAGTAACAAAAACACAATTTTTCTTTTAAAGAAATGGTGCTATCAAACATTTTAATGTAATTTTTCAAGAACCACAAACACAATTGTATTCCCCTTGATTAAGATTTCTCTTCAATAACTTCATTGTGTCTTGTATTTCTTAGTTTTGATTTATGTGTTTATTGTTGTCCACTAACAACATTTCTTTTCTCCTAGACCATGATTTACTGGAGGACATCATTACTGACAGCTGCTTCCACACTTCTCAGCATATTGTGAGTCCCACTAGATTTGACATGAGTGGTCTCAAACTTAAAATTGATTAAAAACACTTCAGCACTTACTTTAATAAACTGTCTGGGAGTTATCCGTCTTCAAATAAAGTAGCCGTGTTTTGTCTGTCCAAATGAATGTGCTCCATCAGAATATGGTACAATGAGAGAGTGAGTGAGAGAGAAAGGGGTGCAGTCAAAGGCCATTTGTATTCAGATCAGTATGTAGTCTGGCTGGTTATAGGTGGCAAATGATGCACAGAGGAGAGAAGCAGACGCACTCTCCAACTGGGAGACCCGTAAATGACACTATAAAACAATGTGTGATGACACATACATGGGCCAAGAGACACACTAAGCTGTGTGTGTGTGTGTGTGTGTGTGTGTGTGTGTGTGTGTGTGTGTGTGTGTGTGTGTGTGTGTGTGTGTAAAGGATGACTTTACTGAGGGATGGGTGAAACATACAGAACAGGCTGATAGATCATTAGTCCTATAAAAGATTCCACACACCTCGTTACTGCAATATACATATTCAACACACCCACACAAACACACCCTGAGAAAAGGTGTTGAAGGAAAGGATGTTTGTATGTGGCCATAAAAGTAAGAAAGGAAAGTGTGTGGAAAAGATCTGCTTAACATTTTACTTAAGGCAGTTATAATCAATATTTTTATAATCAGATCAGAGCAGCAGGAAGATGTTTAGCAACGTTTACAACTTGCTCAGCACCAACAGCAGACAGACACACCTAGCAACTTTTAGCTGGTAAAGATAGCATTTAGCAGCTAAAGAGACAAATAATTCCCTCGGAAGTTGGTGGAGACCAAAACTGAGCAAACTGAGAGTGAGTATTGGTTTGTGCGGCATTTATGTGGTGTCGGAATAATTGGAAACATTGGTACATGACTTGCACGACTGAGTTGATGTCATATTACACAGGAACATGGCAGATGAAAGTAAATGTGTTGATATCAATTTCTTGCTCCCATGAAATATGTAATATAGTATGAGATTGTAAATGTTAATTACTGTCCACGTAGAGTGACCTACAGTAGTTAGAAAAATTATTTATTCCCATTAACCCAGGTAAAGCACTACTTTAGTGGTTTGAGGGAATGTACAGGTGTGAGAAGTCTGGGACAAAATCCCCAATTTAAATCAATCAACATGTTGTTTCAACACTCCATGTTGTTTCCGCATCACGACTTAAAACTCATTAATACACCAAAGTCAGAAGAACCATCTGAGGAGCACATGAATGCACCATCACATCTGCATATTGCTATTGTATAATGTTACTGTATATTCTTAATGATAAAGTTGACAATGATGATGAAAGCGCTCATGTTTTTCAGTCCAGTGACTTGTTGCCGTTGGCGATGGTGATGCTGTTTGACTTCCAAGACCGAAGGTTTTTGTTGCGTGAACGTTCAACAAAGAAAGGGGAGGAGCTTTTCCAGGAAGTTAGGGACCTGGAGAACAGTCTGCAGAGGTATGTGTTGGTTGAGGTTAGATGGTAACATCTTGCATTTATTTCTAGTGCAACTTTGAAATTGTGCTTAAATCTGGGTATCACACAAAGGTATATGAGGCGTGAACTGAAAGTATATTTACTATGATGGTGTGTGTGTGTGTGTGTGTGTGTTACAGGTGTAAAACCAAGCTGGCAGCATCTTTAGCTCGCAGCAGAGTTAAACAGAATCTGCAGAGCGTCTCCTGTTTTCTGTCTGGTCCTGTTAGGACCAGACAGCACAGAGCAAAACAACTGCCACTCTATGCGTGGGTCAATACTCTCAAGACCAGGTACTCTCTCTCTCACACACACACACACACACACACACACACACACACACACACACACACACACAAGTTCAAATTATTATATAACTTTTATATTGTTGCCAGATGTGATAATGGGATGTCTAGATAAGGTTACAATGTGTGGTTTGTGTGTGTGTGTGTGTGAAAGGGATACGGGATATAGCCTATTTTGGTATAAACCAGTTGGGATTGTCTGGTCTATGGGACATGGTTTCAGGCCAGGATAGGTGTTAATCTTTCACAGAGTGGCCGTTAATAAAATTACACTAAGTGACAGGCTGTGCTTGGGGGGATTGCAATATAATGTAAATGGTGGGTGAAGTTCACTGGGGCGTATCTGAGACAGGACGGTTCAGCATTCGTATAAACTGAGGATAAAAAGTGCAACACTGTTCATCAGACAACTCTGGAGTGCATTTGAGTCACAATAGTTGTTGTAACTATCCTCTACTTTACCCCATGATGTTTGTGCCTCAAATAACACTTAACCTAACAGAAAACATGTTATCTCATCTGCAGTGTTGAGGAAGTGTGTGAAGCGTTACAAAGCACCGGCTTGTGTGAAGTGACAATCATGACTGACCTCAGAGAGGCAACGTTCTGCAGAGACCCTCTCTGTCCAGACACACTTGTCTTCTCCCAACCGCTTCATGCTCTGCTGCAGCGCAGCAGCCTCACAAGTACACATGCACTGAACATACAGGTATGTATGAATGTGTGTAGTGAAGGGTGTAATTGAGCTAAATAGAGGTAACACTCACTAATGGGAAACATGCTTTCCTCACTTGGGAGCCTTTGAAGATAATTTCAGATGACAGGTTCAAGACTGACTGGTTGAAAGTGTACATATCCAGCTGAAGTAGAAGTACCTTTTACTGGTTATTTTACTTTCTTAAGTCAAAATGCAAGTGCTGGTTTGTAAATGTATTAACTTAAGAGTGAAAATAAACATAACCTTCTTAATTACTTTTAAAAAGAGGTGAACATTGTTTGATATGCTTGTAGTGACTCAGACTACAGTGGTTTTAGAGGGAAAATATAAATGAAACAATAAACTGCACCAACAAAGTAAATCCAGATATTCTTCTTGTCTTTGCTGGCCAACCATTTATCACAAATGACCCCAATCCTCTTATTCCCCTACTTATGGAGCACCAAGAACAGTTCTTTCTGTTCGTTACGTTGACATTATCAAAAGCAAAACTAGAAAATGCATTAGCTAACACTGAACTAGATTGCATGCATAAATGTGTAAGAAGAAAGTGAAGTAGAAAGAATAATTGGAAAAATAGGCATAGGTTTAATTAGTATGAATTTTCATTGAACTGACTTTGAGACTACTGTGAGACAGATTAAAAGGTTTGCTCTGGCTTTCCTGTTATGATGCAAATGTAATCTGTGTAACTGTGTTAAAGAAATCAATTTGCTGTTAATCTTGATTAGCAACACAGCAGTCTATAGCACTGGAGGGTACAGTTTTGTCAAGAAAAATAAGAAAATCCTCTACGCATGTTTGAAGTATTCTTCTCTGTGTCTCTTTTTGCAGGACAGGAGTGTGTGTGTGGCAGTCAGTGCGTTACGCCCCCTGCTGTTTGATAAAGGTGACGTCCTGGTGGTGGGGTCTTTCTCGGCTTTGACTTTGGCTCACGTCTCTGTGGCGGCCGCTGCCCGCTCTGGCCGAGTGTTGGTCTGTGGTGCTGATCTCCCTCCTTTACAGATAGAGGAGATACAAGAACTATTCACACAAATGGATGTCAAAAGTGAGCGATGAATGGGGAAACAAATAAAGTGTATTATGCACTGTATGAGCCTTTTGAGAATATTTCCACTTTAATCTATGTGCACACTTTATGGACAGTATATACACATTACTTTCCTGATGCAAATGTATGTCCACTGTAGATGTGCGAGTCTTGTCAGAAGCCTTCTTTGGTCTGGATGAGTGGAACACCACCATCCAGCGTTTAAAGGTCATCATAGTTCTGCCTCAGTGTACGTCCTCTGCGCTCAACGACCCTGTGCCAACCATCCACAGTGAACATGGAGGTACGTAAAAATGTAGAAAATTAAATATATAGAAACATTATGGTATGATGAAAATGCTAAATACGTTTTGTTCGGTTGTCAGACTGGGGTCTACTGCCAGACTTGTGTCACAGTTCTGTATCCCGGAGCAAAATACACACAATGGCCACCCAGCAGGCACGACTGCTAGCACATGCTCTCTCCTGTGAGTATATATTGAAAGAAAGGTGGCTCTCCAGGGCCCCTGTGGTAGATATCGTATAGGATACAGGATAAAATGACCTCCATGGAGACCTTAAAATAGATACAACATGTTGCAACCCTTCTGCACACTGGTGCCATTTTTTTGCCCCTGTCAATCAGACAGACTGAGTCTGTCACTGTTTAAAAAAAATGCATTAATTTCCCCTCCTTTTCTGTCAGTCCCAAAGGTTCAGACAGTGGTCTACTGCACACGCTCAGTGTATCCTGAGGAAAATGAACAACTGGTGAAAAGGGTTTTAGAAAAACACACACCCACCCCAAACTGCTGCCCTTCAGGTAAACACACACACACACACACACAAACCATGCTCTATCTTTGTGTGTTATTTTTCTGGCTCTTAGGTAATTATGCAATCAGACTTTTCCTTACTTGTCCACAGGCTCAAACCACAAATGAAATGAGGAAACGGAAATGAGTTATGTGGTGTTTTTTGTACAGGCCTAACATAAGGTGACAAATGAATGGCAGCTAAGTGAAGCTCCCCTGCTTTATCTTAAAATTTACCTTGAAGCTAATTGTGCTCTTACTGTCAGATGTTTAAATTCACCCATCAAGGCTCACACTACTTTCACTGAAATCAAACAAGATGTCAACTTTTGAAACCAGTCATCATGTACAACTGGATGTTTTTCAATGTGAGTGTGAGAGGTGACAGTCACCAGGCTGGCGACAGCATAAAGGATCAGCTGCTGTTGCCGTGGGGACAGTAGTTAATCCTACAGTTGGGGGGAATGGGGTGGAGAAGATTTCAGTCTGTTTCACGCCTGCTGCACACACAACTCATTTTGTACCATCCATCCTCTTAAAGAAATACAAATGTTATTATATTTGGTCACATAAGCTCTTTTATCAACTTAACCAATGTGCAAAGTGACGATCAGCAGCTGTTCACATCTGTGTTTACAGTACTTGTTCAGGGAAAACACAAATCTACTGTAGCACCATGCTGCCTGTGTTGTTTTTAGAAGAGTTGGTACTAGTTCACTCCAAAGAAGCACTGCTAATCTTCTAAACTGCCATCAAGCTGCTTTCCTCGTATATAAAAAGGTTTGTCTGCATCAAAAAATAAAAACAGCAAGAATTGGATGGGGAGGATAAGCAGTAAAACAAACGTTTTGTATATCATTGCCTCTTTTTTACTGATGTTTTTGGCTTCTTCAAGTCATGATTTAAGATAGTGGGAACAAACTGAACCTGGAGCCCCAAAAACCTTAGTTATGTGTATCGATACAGTTCGTATTCATAGATTATAAAGTTTCCTTTGACTTTTAAGTTTTGTAAGTTTAACAGAGTTTAGCTAGTTCTGCATATTTGCAATATTTCCTTATTAGTTGAATGTTTGACTCATCCATCCACCCTGACCTCCTCCCTACACGCTCTTTATGCTACGTCGCCTAACTTCCTCCTAAGAGGCAGTCCCGAAAGTCTCAAAAGTTCTCCCATCTGCCTGAAAACACTCAACAAAACAATATTAAAGGAGCCACATACAGAATTTGATTAATGAATTTCCTGTTTTTGGTTCTCAAAATAATTGATGGTACTTTTGTACAATTTCCTGAAACTGCTCATTCTTACTCCGATTCGTTAACAGTAATACGTCGCTGAGTTAATATGGCAAGGATGAATTCATGTTAAAATGTCACATAGAATCTTTTATCTTTTTTCTCTTTCAGAGTGAACGGCCCGATTTTCTCAGACGATTGCCAGTCAGGCACAGACACAACAGACTCCAAATTCTTCAGGCTCAAAACATCTCAGTTCACCAACGGCTGCTTCATCGCACGGCTGTCCCGACAGGTGAGAGGGGAAGGAAAAGGTGGAGACGTGGAGATTGACAGGAAAAAAAGTGAGAGAAATGTGGAGGGCAAGGTTGTGTTTGGAGATTTAAGGGGAATAAAGTGTGTGTGTGTGTGTGTGTGTGTGTGTGTGTGTGTGTGTGTGTCAGTAGTGCTGAGGCTGCACTCTTTTATTGTCTGTCTGCTGGAAATTCGGTTGGCTATGCTTGTCTGCACGCACGCACGCACGCACGCACACACGCAATCTCTCCACTGAAACACTGCAGCATTATTCCAATACTCTATAAAAAAAAAAGAGACAAGTTAAAAATGAAATACGCCTGAAATATTTCAGTACTTTACAGCAAAGATGAATGGATATTCTCTGTATCGTTCTTCCAGCCCTTCCTCCACCCCTACGGTCGAGTTGCATCACCTCGTTGCTCCATCTTTGCCCCCCTCCTTTTTCTTCTTCTTGCTCCACTCATAAAAAGTACATAAAGAAGGAAATTAGATGCCGCTTCTTTGATCCCCTGCAGCTCGAAAAAATGGTGCAGTGAGGGGACTGAGCTTGTATGTGAGTGTGTTTACATTCTTTCCAATATTCACACACACACACACACACACACACACACACACACACACACACACACACACAGGGGCAGGTGTCCAGTGGCAGTGCAGTAATTTTAAATCTAATGATCATCATGTCTAATTTAATCAGCATCAGCCGTTTAGTTACACTGACAATCCAGAGGTGTTTCACTGCTGCTCAGATGAATGACTTCACACCAAACTGTGCTAGAGGACGATTTAAGGGGATATGAAATAGACACCATGTCAGCATAGAGAGAGAGCAAGAGAGAGATGGGGCAAGGAAACAAGAAGTCTCCTTGAAATCTCTCTTTTAAAGATGTAAAGGGAGACCCAAGAAAACAGACATTGGGAACAGATGTGTCCAGAAATTTCTGAAAAACCTGACAAATCTTATCTGTAAAACACATCTGACACACTGCCATCATTCATGCCTCGCTCCAGTACACTCTAGTCTTCTCCATTTTATCAAAAAGTCTCATGTTGCAGCATAATTATAGTTTTCAGGCAGGTTTATAAATGACTCAGAGCATATTATGCTGTCAATGCAAGAAAACTGAAAAACAGTGTAAATTCAGATTAAACACTTGAGTGAATAAAATATGCATTTGCAGTGTTTTCAGCAGTGAGTTTAACAATCTGTTATTCAACTTTTAGAGGCATTTCTTCTCAATTTGAATGTCACTGCAGATGAAGACAGTGTTTTACCCATACACATACTGTATACGTACACATGGTGCAAAATGTGTGTGTGTTTTGGACCTGTTGACAACATATTGTTTTGGTCCTAAATCGGTTCATCACTCACATATAGGCCTAGACGTGTTCAGAGTACTTTTTTCAGGGGTATGTTAGTTTATTAGCTGCAACCAACAATTGCAATCAGCATGACTATAGGGCTGTGACCTGCGTGATGTCACTGTGAAGGAGATACTAAGGACCGACTTCAGGAAACAAGAAGATAAACAAGCAATGCCGTCCGAAGCAGTGTGTAGGCTAAAATTCTGGCTGCATTGTGTTCAGAAAAGCCTGTGCATGACTGTGACCTTCCCTACTCTTCTCTCTTCACCATGGAAGAGTGCTCTGTGCTCGTCTTGATCAACATAACAGAACATGTGGAATTTATCACACATGGATACTAGTCTTTCTGTCGGGGTACAGAGTTGGTTGTCGTTCACTATGATGCACTACAGGGGATGAATCAAAGAATCAATTGTTGCGCCCAACGCACATTATGTTCCCAACACCCCTACATGTGTCAGGTCAGATTATTATCGGGTTGATATTGCGTAGTCTGAAACCGGCATTGGTTGTCCACCACGATGGTACAGACTAAAATGTATCAACACCTAATGAATGGAGTTTTGAAAATTAGACTATTATCACTTTGCATTTCATTAAACCAATCACATTTGTCTTGGCCGGTGCTAGGCTCCGGTCGCAGGGATGGGGGATCTGCAAAATAGTCTCGGGAAGGAACTTGTTTTTCACCCCACAACAGAAAACACCACATAAAATATGAAATAAAGTTTACTGTTCACACAATTAGTTGGATACATAGTTTAATGTAATTTGCTCTTACCAGTGTATCGCTGTGTGTAGGCTACTTCCCACACTCTCCTACTTAGAAATCTCTCCTTTCTCTTCTGCAGGATAATGTTATGGCTGTGGCTCCTTTCTACAGCGTTGTGTTGTCGTGTATATATCTCCTTGGTGCTATGTTACCCAAGAGACCTTTGGTTTTAATGTGTTGTGTATTCACATAAAATCTTAAGCTGTCATTGTTTTTTCAGGCGGATCCCACTAAGGTAGAAACAGTCCACGACGTGCTGGCAAGGGCAGCAGCAAAGGGCCTCCTGGGTGGAATCATTCCTGAACAATCAAAAACCACTAAAAAGGGGAAAAGCAGGAAGACCCGCCTCGCCTCACCCAGCAGCAAACCTTCATCCCCTTCGAGCCAGGAGAGGCAGACAGGAGAGCTTGTCAATGGAGAAGATCCAGTCACACCTTCAGCACATGAAGAGAAGAAAGGTGAATGTGGTGAGGAGGGAGAGGAGGAAAAAGATAAAGATAAGGAGGGAAAGGGAGGAAAGAAGACCAAAGGGCTTAAAGGAAATAAGCGAAAGGTCAAACGACGACCAAAACAAACCAACAGGACTACCATAGTCTCGAAGCATTACCTGAAAAGCCATGAGAAGACATTGGCAAAGAGAAAAGTCAACCAATCACATCTCAAGAGGCGTCTTACAAAAAATATACCAAGAAGAATACCTCGTCTTACACTGACACTGATATCTTCTGCAAAACCCTCCAACCACTTGTCTCCAATCACAGCCTTGGCGCACAAGCTAAGTAAAAATGCAACGATTACATCACAGCAGACTGTCTTTAGCACCTTTTCCCCAGCCAGTCCTGCTCCACCTGCTGCTCCCCATGCAGCCTCCAAGCAGGTGCAGAAACACAACACTGAGCCTGAAAGAGCAGCGAAAACACTGAAGGATGCAGCTAAACCAGAAAGTCTGTTTGAGGACAGAGGAAAGGTGGTCAGGTCTAAAATAGAGGTGGTGACAGAGGATGTGCTGAAGCCTGCTGATCTGGTCTTGCCCCCCATTTCGTCCCCATCCTCTAGCTCTGTAAGCAGCAGGAGTGGTAGTTCTCTCTGTCAGCGTCCGTCCCGGGCCTCCCACTCCCAGCTCGCCCAAATATCTGCATCCTCCTCGGTCTCTCTGCCTGGATTATACAAAGACCATCTCCATTGAAATTACTGGCACGTTCTGACACTAGCCAGTGCAATTATAAAAGTAAATTATTTGAAAATATTTGAAAATAAATGTTATTGTTGTATTGCAAGTTCATTTTGAGAAATAAAAATGATGTTAAAAGTAATTTAGCCATTTCACTGATTTCTTTGTCTCTGGCATGATTTCGTTCACACTCTACAGAAATGAACTTGACAATTTTAATATATATTAATATAGAAATCATTACTTAAATGAATTTTCTTTATTGTATATTATTGCAAATTTAATTATTTTTAGATTTTTAACATATAGGGACAGTGTGTATATCATGGGAGGGTGAGCGCTGGAAACAGGATAACACAGGATAACACACAATATTTTTCTTTTTGCTGAATGGACGCTTGTTTAAATTCATTCATAGTTTCATTTCTTACTTTACATATTTCATACTTTACATATTATATACACATACATTATTTATATATATACACTATATATTTATATATATATATATATATATATATAGTTACATAATAAAAATTTCCTGATACTGTCATAGTATATGACAGATATTGGGGGAGGATTTTGCAATTTTCAAGGGGTCAAGGGGAGGGTGAAAAGAAAATATTAATAACACCTGGGAGGGTCTTTAAGGCCCTCTCCCCACCCCAATAATTTTACAGTACAGTTATTCAAACAACAAATATCTAAATGAAGAGGTTGTCTTAGAGACTTGTGATAGCCATTCAACATTTTATAGACTAAACCACTGATTCCAAGTCTGTGGGTCAGGACAAAGATAAATCTGACAATTCACATGATAGAATTAATAAATTTAAGAAACAGAATAATTCCAGACCAAAACCTGTGATGAGGAGTAAAACACTGAGAATGGAGCATCCTGGTGGAACAGAGGAGAACCACTGGACTGAACAATAAATCAATTTATCAATCAAAACAAAAAACTAGTAGCAGCCTTAATGCAAACACAGACACAAAATCCGGTTTTATAATGCTGTTTATTCTCACAATTGATTACATTGATAAAGTGTACAAATCAGTGAGCAGCAAACGGAAGCCAACACATCCATCTGTGGGAAAGGTATGTGTGTGTGTTTTTTGTTGTTTGTGTGTGAGCTTGACGGAGACGCTAGGAGTCCACTACTGTTATCGTCCACTACTGTTATCATCTTCCTCCACTACTGTTATCCTCTTCCTCCTCCTCCTCCTCCTCCTCCTCCTCCTCCTCCTCCTCCTCCTCCTCCTCAACTGTTCAGACCAACAGTGGACTCCCAGCTCTCAGTGCACTGTACAAGGTAAAGATATATTCCTCTTTATCTGCCTTTTTTTCTGCAAAGCGGAGCTTGTTGTAGCATTGTGACATAACCAGAGACTGCGATGACGAAAGTGAGTCAAGAGACTGTACTTGCCCCAACTAATAAAATCAGTATATACCTTTATAAAATAGAATAAATAAAATAAAAAATATTTCTGTTCAGTACATACAGTCGTTCTTTTAAAACGTCCAAGGGCATGCAAGGCTTTTCACGACTTTCCATATCTCGAGATCAAAAGAATGCATAGATAATTTGCTCAGTTAAATTCAGTATCAACGTAGTTGACAACTGTGAAAATTTCCAATCACCTCTCCTTGTTTCATTATTTGCTCTTGTGTTTTTCTTATCTACAACAATGTATACCAGTATTTTACACTTTGGCCATTTGGTGAGTTCTCAAAAAAAGGCATTTCATTGCAAGAAAACAGAAAACTTCCACATACATTTAAAATGAAAAGATAGCTTATAACAATGATTAATGCAAAATGTTACATTAAATTGATATTATGTACACGCACATTTTGTCATCTCATTCACATTTCAACATCCTTGTGACAAAAGAAGGTGACGTGGCTGAATTTTCTCGTCAGGATCTCTTGGAGTTCAAAAGCTCGGTGCAGGACATGGAGACAACAAGACGCAGTTACAGATGTCACACTGTGACCGTTCGCTACGGCCCTCCTTTAGATACTGCTGCTACGCCGGTCAACCTTTGTTTTCTAACATGCATGCAGTTTACAATAAAAGTGGCAAATTAACCAATCCAATAAAAATAAAGGTTCTTTGATTTAACACAAAAGTAACCAAAAGCAGCTTCTGGTTTAAACCGGTGACCATCCATTTTGGCGGCTGAACTATCGCAAGCTGATTTACTTAGCTCACTAGCCAGCTAATTAAGCTAACAATGGGGCGACCTCTAGCTCACCCAGGAGAGTGTGCACCCTGTGTAGTCCTCAGCAGCGACCGTGGGTTTGAATCCTACCCACAGCCCTTTTCTGCGTGTCATCACCCCACTCTCTCTCGACTTTGCCCTCTTCAAGCAGTCCTGTCAATAAGGGCCACAAAAGCCCCCCAAAAAAATAATCTTTAAAATTAAGCTAACGATAGCTCCAGGAGTTGGTTAAAACACTGTCTCTGGCTGATTTTCTAAAGTGTTGGATAAACACTGGATGGCCGCATACACATCACGCTAAAAGGCTTAGGCGTTAGCTACATGTTGCCGCAAAAGATTAGCCTCCTCAGCCGTTGTTGATCCATTTCGGGTACATGGAAATAAGGGAACCGTGTTCTTGTATTGCAGAGTAAAGCTCATTAGTCAGAGTATTATCAGTTAGTAATTTGTTAACATAACCCTGTTTGGCTGCTTAGCTTGCATACTTGGACAACCAGGACACAGGTTAGATTCATGCTTTTTTGATCATATTTTTAAACACAGTGTCTTCAGGCTTTTAGGACTAAGTAATGTTTTTGATCCTAATGCTTGGCTGGGATTGCGAGAGTAAATTTCCTTAAATCCAATAACAAACAGAACAGAGATGCTAACAGTACTTCTTAACGCTAATAAAGTGGGGGACAGGGGGCATTCTACACAGAGATATTATGTTAATGTTGTTTTTACGTAACCTGTAAACCCACAAAACAATCGTCAGGGAGATAGTTAGCCCGACATGCTAACCAACGCTAATCAATTACAGCATCACTAAAATTAGAGCAGACAAACGCAGTTTAATCAACTCCTTCACTTCTGCTCATGTTATTGGTTTTGCAAATGTGAAAAAGACACAACCCTCCAAACTATTCATTGAGTATTGGTCTTCTTACAGCCCCTTACACAATCCAAAAGCTTGCCAGGCTGGCCAAGCCTTGTTACGGTTCCTAAACTGTGATTAGACATTCACTGTCTGATAGAGGGGTTTAGCAAACGGTCAATTATGAAGGTTCGGTGTTAATCTGCTGCCCTACATCTAAGAGAACAGCACAAAATGTGTTTGTGATTTTAGTTGCTATCTACTTCAAGAGCTCTTCAGCTATAACCATACATCCAAGCATGTCAGGGATAATAAGGAGCTAGCAATGTTGAACTGAGATTTGTGTGAGGAAACTGACCAAAAGCAAGTGATCGCGTGGCACTGCCGAAAACAGATGTACAGTAAAGAGTGGGCAACGAAAAAAAAAAAAAAGCCCAGGAAAGTCCTGTTAATTTAAGTCAACATGTCTCTCTGTTGGCTTTCATCTCGAAAAACCAAAAAGCCGAGGCTGGAGATAAAAACCGGTCTCTCTCCTTCTCTTCTCCTTACAGGTCAGATCTCAGCTGCCACCACACCCAGGTACAAAACACATTCCTCCAGTTATCTTCTTTGTAGGATTCCTCCTGCCTTTCTTGTGTTGTCATCCCCCTTTTATTGGTGAACATGAAGTTGCTGAGGACTGATACTGAGGTGGAATTTAAAGGAATAATCTGTCAAATTTTCCTCCAGCATGTGTATCGAAGAGCAGCAGCAGCATGCCAATGTGTCCTGTTTTTGGAGCAGCAGACTGGTGCTGTTTACCAGAGAGGGAGAGGTAACACTGTCCATCCCTGCTCCATTATGGCAATCATAAAAACAACACGCAAACAGGAAGTATATGAGGATGTTTCGGGTGAAAGGTCACCGCTCGTTTAGACCCTTCAAGCTGGTTCTTGCACAAAGACCTAAAAAAAAATGTGGCTTTGGATTTTTTACCCCTTCTGTAAGCAGCAGCAGTGTATTGATAATGTCTAGAATGGTTCACTTTTATAATAAAATTTCATGCAGCTTGCTTCTTTCATTCATTGCAAACTGATTTGGAAATCAGATGCGATGGCTTTGATGATTCCTTCCTTCACTTCATGTTAAAAGTCTACAGAGGACAATGAGAAAGAGGGGCAGAGGGCGGAAAGCCACTACAGACTAACAGGACAACCAGGTGAAAGACAGGGGGTGTGGCCAGGTGTGCACGGTCATGCTGGAAGCACAGACACAAATACAATTAGAACGTGGAGAGATCAGCAGTATTGGCAGCACTGAGCTCGCTCGTCACACGTGCTGTGCTGGAAGAAGCACTTCCTACTTATTTAGCTTTTGCTCTCCTTTCCTCTCCTTCTCTGTGCTGAGGGGGATTGAGAGTTACATCTATGTACACGATCACTACTCAGGTGTTTCTGTGGTTGTTCCTTCTTGATGCGAGATTAGAGTCTTTATTCCTCTCAGTTATTTTGAGGAAACAGATTTGAATTTTAGCTCTAGAGCTGATAAACTCTTGAGGTGAAATTCCAAGTTTAGTCCAGAAATGCAAAATAAGTATGACAAACCCTGGGGCCTTGTTGTGTTTCCAAGGTTACTAGGATCTGTGGTGGTGACAGGTTTTGGCAGCGGTGCGACTAGTTACCATGGTGACTGGTTGTGGCAGGGAGTCGATAGCACTCAACCATGGTTATTGTGGCAATTCGGTGACGGGTCTCTTTTGTTTGAGGGTGTCAATGAGAGACAGGACCCCTCTCTTGACGCTGGTCGATACCCGACGGGACACCGAGTCCCCGGGGGGCGACGTGCCACAGGCCTTCTGTGAGGGGGGTCGAGCCACCAAACATTTCTGATAACGCAGCTGATGGAGAGAGGGAGGAAGAAAGAGAAGAACATATTGTAAATAATAGAGAGTTACAGCTGAGTTTACGACTATGGAGGTGTTAGGGTTAGGGTTTGTGAGCGAGAGAGAGAGAGCGAGAGAGAGAGTGTGAGCCGGACTGGTGCAGGCTGCTAGCTGTGATCAATAGTAATGATTGATGATTCTTGTCACCATGAAGGTTTAGAGGTTTAGTGTATGTGTGTGTGTCCGTCCGTCCATATATCCAAAATTCTGATGTGTGATCAATAGCCCAGCCAGACTAATCTTGTGACTCACCCCACAGAGAGGGCAGAGGCAGATGAGTAATGGGCTGCATTACAGTAGAAACACCACAGAGGGCATTCTGGCTTGGGATTATGAACATTATAATGGTACAATAAAATCATTGTAAAAGATATGAGTTTATACAGAGGTTATTAATTCAATGTACTGTACATGCTTCCTCTTTAAAACATTTCCTGCAAAGCATTAAACAATGTGCAACACAATATTAAACAACTTTAAACTTGAAAATATAAACGAAATTGCTTGCAAGGACAGTTCATCATCAGAGACAACTGATGATAAACTTTAGGTGGCTTCTCTTGATTTGAATGCATGTTTTAGTGTTTTGACCTCTGTCATTACAACCTAATCGGAGCATTTGGATTGGACAGTAAAACAACCATCTGTTGACTAGTTTGCCGCTCTGCGTTTTAAGTGATGA
This sequence comes from Percina caprodes, assembly GCA_013375575.1. Taxonomy (NCBI): domain Eukaryota; kingdom Metazoa; phylum Chordata; class Actinopteri; order Perciformes; family Percidae; genus Percina; species Percina caprodes. The sequence goes on along the minus strand of JABXJD010000011.1, from coordinate 592,236 downwards.
TGACCCTAGTTTAAACAGCATTTGCAATAAGCAAGCATTTTGCATTTGATTAATTAGAAATGAAGGACCCTTTTTCATAAAACCAGCTGGTTTTAATAAAGTTATGTGTATAGAATAAAGTAATTGGTTTGCGGTCTTGTGTTTTATGCTTGAATGTTCTGAGGATTTTTTTTAGTTCTGTGTTCAAATGAGTTGTAAAAAATGCATTCTTTAAGTATAGCTGAAGAAAAAGGTGTTGTTTCCACTTACCATGAAAACCTACATTGTAAGTACTTTCTAATAGCCCTACAGTCTCAAGCATTTAGCATGTAGCATTCATGGTTATGTTACAACTGCACACACTTCATTTCCTACAATCTAACTGCCAACTACAGACTACACAATTGTAATCTGACATTTCAGCATGCATGCAAGTGCTCTGGGAGAGATTCCTTTATTTATTTATTTCTCAGAGTTGGCTCAGTGTATTCCAGTTGTGTTGACAGCGCAGTGTTATGCTCAGTAACTCACCATACAAGCGGCCTGTACAGCCTCCGACACATTTCCTGCGTTGGGCTCACACCAGAAGATGTGACAGTCAAAACGATGGCCACCGGCATCCATGATGAAGGCAAATGTGTGCACGTTCCGCCCAACGCCCATGAAAGACAGGAATCGAACACGACACTCCACCAGCACCTCCTCTTCGTCCTGGACAGAAACATTGGTGTGTGAGATTTATCAACAAGTCATAAACATGGAGGATTGTATTTAACCAACTTAGTCTCACAGCAGTTTGTGATGGCATCACGAAAAGAAATCTATTAGATTGTGATACCATCACAATATTTTGAAGATTTTTGTGATGGTGTTACTTTTTTAAACTAATGTAGTTCAATGGGAAGCATCTTTCATGATCACAGCATGAATCTTTCTGCCAGCCCGGCTGCAGCACAGAAGCTGTACCCAGCTTTGCTATTATTTGTATTTTTAGCCCAGTAACTGCTGTTTTAATCAAGATTTATTCACAAGATCTTATCATGGTTTATATGTACTGTATTTTATTTAGATGACATCATGGTATTCATTTCTTTATTTTAATATTATTTCAATCTTAATACTGGTGAAATATTAGAGTATTCTGTAAGACAGAACACTATAAGATGTGGGCAGAGCTGGGCACATTCACGCCAGTATTGCTTCAATGTACATATTTAATCAGTCACCTTGCTCTTTTTGTTCCATTAAGTTATGCACCATAATAACGTTTAAAAAACAAAATAGCAGAGAAACTATAGCCTTCTAATAAACAGGTCCACTGGAGAAACTGGGTTTTAGGTGCCCTTGATGACAGCCATAAGTTATTTAAATAACAAAAAAGGACATTTTATATCATCTGCATGGTTGAACACTGTCAAGACTGAACATGCAGGTGGCCAGGTTAGCTCTGTTGGTAGATCAGGCGCACATATATAGAGGTTTACTCCTCAAAGCAGCGGCAGTGGTCGACTCCGACCTGGGGCCCTTTGCTGCATGTGATTCCCCCTCTCTCTCGCCCTTCAAGTCTTCATCTGTCGATTATCAAGAGCTTTTGTTTTTTTTTGTAATTTCATACATTAGAATCAACAGTAAAGTGCGAATAGCGGATACAGTTTAAACTGTGGTGACTGCTGAAGGAAAGCATTGACAGGCTCGATAAAATGCTCTGCACCAGACATAATGAAGTATGTATCTAAGTCAAGTCAAACCTTAGATTCCTGTCAGCTCTGTAATAAAGTCATGGTCTGTACTAAAGGTTGATTATCAGTCAAATCTGCTATTTTGCACATTGTATTAGTTAACTAAAGGTACGTCCTCTAAACGGGGGCGAGACAACCTCACCAACTAGCCTTTGGATGTTTCGCCATCTTTGTTGTCAAATACGAGACAACAACCAACCAGGGAAAGTTAGTACTTTGGCTACCGCAGATGTGTGTCTCACCTCTTCTTTGCTGATGGTGACAGTAGCATCTGCCACATTGAGGGCTACCGGGGTCCAGTCCTCTCTGTTGGAAGAACCGATTAGACTGTCGATAGCTCCGTTCAGTATGTCCATGCCTGGAGAAGAGCATGTTTAAAACAAAGAAACATAAACATTAAAATCATACCTAAAGGTATGCTATCAACACCAACCATGACCTTTGCATCTCATTCCAGTTTGCACACAGTATTGTGTGCGTGTGTATGTGTGTGTGTGTGTGTGTGTGTGAGAGAGAGACTAACCTATTGGTCTGGCCACAGGCAGCATCCCAAGGTAAAGCACCTGAAACTTCTGAACCAGTTCTGTCTTTGGTGTGGGGAACTCTGCTAGGAAGAAGCCACACACACATTATAGGTGCTCAGATGTCACAACTTTTGACTGAAAAATGTGATGAATGTGATGTTGAGTCATTCTCGTCCTTGAGTTAGGGTAGTTCCCCAAGTGTGACAAATGCTGACAACAGCGCATATATATATATATATATATATATATATATATATATATATATATATATATATATATATATATATAGGGACTCAATGTTTTACATGTGAGTCCCTGTTTGGTTTACTACTGGACAGTTGGCAGTGATAACAAACAAAAAAGAAGTTACAATGAGCTGAAGCCAAGAAACAATAAGACTGCAAGTGAATAAATATGGATGTAAACAATGCAGGAATAAAACAAAAAAGAAATAATAAATAAAAGAAATAAAATGCATTCAAAACATTTGTCAGACTTCATGGACAAACACACAATCTTTTGAAATACACTGACTGATTTTAATGGCTCCAAAATGAAACTGCCTTGATGCTTAAGTTCCTGACTCAAAGTCTCGATTTTGGAGCATTAACAGAGGACATTGTGAGGACAACACAGACTTTCAGTTCTTACAAATGACCAGTTTAAATGCATGCAGTGTGCCAAAGAAGTGATTATTGCCATGCGTCTATTGATGCATGTCACCACTGTCTATCACATTCACATTCACTATCTCTCACACACACACACACACACACACACACACACACACACACACAGTTTATATGAAGCCTACCTTGTAAAGGCAGATCTAGTCCTGCCTGCATCCTGTCCTGGAGAGAGCCTGCCATTGCTTTGGCATTCTTTCGCTCCGTCATGATCTGGAGGAGAGTCAGAGAGACACAGAGAGAGAGAGAGAGAGAGAGAGAGAGAGAGAGAGAGAGAGAGAGAGAGAGAGAGAGAGAGAACAAAAGCAGATACAGAAGTATGAGGAAATGGCATGTAGAAACAGAGCAGAATTGGTATACCGTGGCAGAGACACGGGAGAAGAGGGTGAAGAGAAAATTATAAAAAATTTGTAAAAGTGAAAGAGGATGAGAGTCACAAAAAAGCTCAGGAAAACCTTGAGCAGTTTCACCCGATACTGTCATGCCGTCTTCTCATTTCAACTAGGGAGCGCGCATGCAGTATATATACACTGTATAACGTATGTAACTATATATATATATATATATATATATATATATATATATATATATATATAGTGTACTGAACAATATTTTTTAATGCTGTACAGAATTGGATTCAACACCAAATTACGAGTCTACATGAATAAAAAGAGAATTAAAGATCTTCACCAACATTAAATGCATGAAGCTATAAACGTGTTTTATTGGGAACAAAAGGAAAGTCCATTCATTCCAAGCGAGTTCGGTGGAAAAAGCAGACACAATTAAACAAACACGGTTTGAATGCTGTTCTTCTAACCCTGTTTGCATTCATCTGGGAGTGGACGTGCAGTGCAGAGAAAGCTTTTTGATATATGTGTTTCGGGAGAAATTAACTTTGTCTGGCTTGAAATTTAGATTAGTTGAATCATGTTTTGAGACTTTTTGAGTATGGCAGATACTGGATTATCTGGATTATTGTCCATCTTGAGATTTGTTGAATATTCAAGAAATAGACAAACGATCAATACATCTTTATATGGATATGTTAATTATACGCATACTACGCATTCAAAGGTGGTGTGTTAGACAGAGTCTGCAAGAAATTGATCATTTGGCGATCCCTCAGAAGATGCCATGCAATACGCCGATGAATATACAATGTACCAACTCCCAATGAATTGTGGTGAGTAAATTCCCAACAGAAAAACTAAATGTAAATCAAAAAGCACAAAGTCAGTCACCGAGAATTCAGATTTCATTCCCCATATTCCAGGGAAATTCAAATAACCCTTCTGAGGAAAATATACTGACAAAATATCTTAGAATTTTTATTTTGCATTTCTGTATATTTATTATATATATATATATATATATATATATATATATATATATATATAGTATATTTTTAAATCCATGACCAATTATTGGGGGTGACTTTATCAACACCTCTACACAGAATTTAAATTTGGTTAACTAGCAGCCCAAAAAAATGAAAGACTGTTTAGGGAAAAGAATATTTATTTTTTATTATTTTAATTTGATCAATGTAAAACACTCAGCAAAAGTAATTTATACAATTCTATTAATTCTATGTGGTGTGATGTCTTTTGTCTGAAATCTCAGTGATGATGTTTTGGGGAAACAAACTGGGGATTTCTTGGGTGTTTATTACAAATTTCAACCCAACCCTCTGAAAAGTAAGCAACTGATTAAATGTATCTCCAATAGCTAGACTTCAGAAACATAACTAAAGCTTTGGAGAAGGAATATTGGGAGGTCCTATGAATCTGAGAATCTAAATTTGACATTCTGTGGAATGATTCCTGCTAAATTGCTAAGTATCATAGGGAAAAAGAATTTTAACATTTTTTAACCATTGTTAATGCATGATTTACTATATATTTTTCCACCTTTTCCTAATTTCCTTAGGCAAATTGATGGAAACCAGAAACTTGTGAGATGGAGGATGGTGTTCCACGGCTGTGCAGATGGTTTTAGTCTAACCATTATTTACCTTGCTTGTCTAGACAACGACAGGGCCTCTAGTGTTTTGTCACTTTTCTTTACTAGTGTTCAGAACTTTGGATTACCATCCAGGGTTAGATGTGACCATGGAATGGAAAACACTGGTCTTCATTATATTTATTTGCCGCAAATTCAAAGGGCTGCGACTGAATTTCAGAACCAGTGGAACAACCATGGTCTCTCAACGCAAACTCCACTTCAGCTGTGGCAAAGGGGCATAGTGAATAATGTTGGAATGCATAACCCTAGTATGAATGTTTATGACAAAGACAGTGACTTTGCTATTGATGACAGACCACTCTCACAGTACCAATGTTGTTGTTCAATCAGTTAACATTACAATCAGTGACACAACATTGGAGACACTTCAGCAGACCTTCGATCCATTTGAAGATGATGGAAATCATGGTATAGATTAATTTTGCAACCTTGCGTGCATTTTCTTGAGAGGCATTCCTAATATTGTACTCATAATGCGTTCTTAAAAGAGAAAGAAAACCCATCCAGGAGCTATTCTGCATAACTTGACAAAGATTATGTTCACATCAATAGAATATATAAACATATATACATACATATATTTACTTACTATAGTTGTGTAATATAAAGCAAAACTGCCTTTCACTGCCTATGTGACAGAACACCACTTTACTTAAAGATACTGTTATAGTTTTAAGGTCATGGTATAATTGTTTCATGTTAATATGTTCAAAAAATTGTTACTGAAAAGGTGAAACATGACTGTGAAAACCAAATTTTTTCATGCTCTATCTAGACGTCTCAATAAATGTAATTAAAATCGGACTTGTTTTAACATATGTCCTTTGTTGAACAGGATAAACAAAATCTGATAATAATAATTGGGAATCTGCTGAAATGGAAATCAAGAGAAACAGATTTTAGTAGTCACAGAACGAGACTAACAAGAGTCAACAAGTATAGGGCATCACTAATTATTTTGTCACTAATAAGAGTCTAAATGACAATCTGTCAACATAATGTTGGTGTGTAGATCAGTTTTAGTAAGCAATTCCTTACCCAGTGCACCATATCAATATTCAATGTTATTAGACAATATGTTAGGTCAGTCGGTGTATCATCTATTGGATGCTTGTACACTTTATCCAGTTATCCCCAACAGTAAGATTTGAACTATTTAAGCTCAAAAATACTTGCTGCAACAACAAGTGTTTGTTTTAATTGTCCATGCAAATAAATGTAGGAGTATGTAATGCAATCAAGCAGAGATGATTATAGCAGACACTATCAAAATTAAAATACCAATTACATGCATGTATGAATTATCACTGAAAACAAGCAGTTTCAATATTACTGGCAAGATAATCCTGGCTACAAAACCAAGCCAAATACAAAATGTTAAGCTTACTCCACAACAGATTTCTGCATTAAATATTATTTTACCTTCATTGAACTCTGACAATCTGATCTGTACTTCCTATAAACCTTCCTTTAAAAAAAGATAACACAAATGTGTATTTTGCACACAAAAAAACCCTCCAAGGTAGGCTTATAATGTTTGGTTAGTTAGGACCAGAGTTGGATCAACCCTCAACTGAAGTTGATCCTCCAAATGGTAGGGCAGAAGGCTGACTGGTGGAAGGTCATACTGGCAGTTGATTAGAAGAACCGTTTGCTGAAATGGTGTTGGGTGAGATATTGCTGTTGTTGTACCGGTCTAGCTTGTGTTAGAGATGAGGAGCACAGTTGGCGAGTTGAACTCAAATTGTCGTCATCGCTGCGATCATTCATAAAAGGATCATCATCCAGTACCTGGAAACATCAAGATTTGTCTTTATATTTCTGAGATTCACTTCTACCATCCATCTTTTAAAGTGACATCTCCCAAAGAGTACCAGTATCCCCTCCTAATTATAAACAAAAGTTGCTTTCCGACCAGAGGGATTTTTGTGGTTCCTAGAACCCTTCTTTTCTGAAAGGACCAATTTGGGGATTATTAAGTTGCTCTGAACGTAGTTCTTGTAACTCTATCAGCTCGTACTTCAGGGCAGGGTCCTTTCCCTTTTCTTTCGGTTTTGGATGAGAGTAGTTAGTAGAACTGTTTAGAAGTGGCCCTATAACTGTGTTCCTGTAACTACTTGGTCGGAAAGAGGCTTATGTTACTCCAACAAAAGAAGTAGCCAAATTAAGTCAATTTCTGGTCTTGGATTGAAAAATGTAAACATTCAAATTATTTGTACAGTTCCACAAAATGTTTATAGTTACTAAACTGAAATTTAAGTTTAAGAAGAACAGATTACAGAGGTCAGCGGTAACTGACAGAATTTAATCATGCCTCTAAATACTTATAAGCCTCTTTATACTTCAGGACAGAGTTTTCTAAAAACACATTAAGTTGCCATGTGCTAAGGAAAGGTAAAGTGTGGAGAAAAATCCATAATTATATATAAATATTTGTTTGCCTTTCATTTTTAGAGTATAAACATGTTCAATATGACCTGTTCAGCATGAATCAGGCAAATATAGGTTTTGTGTAATAACAAAAGAAGACTACTATTTCATTGATGGTCACTATGGCGGACAGTTACTTGCATGAAGCGAAGGAACAACGGTCAATGCGTGGACCGCGGTGAAGACAGTTTAAGGTTGGACATTCGAAATACATTCTTTATAGACGCCTTTTTAATAATTTTACCCTATGTTTAACCAGCAGAAGCAGCAGGAGTCCACCGGAGGACGGTCATCTGACTGTATGTTGAATATCCAACATAAAACTTTGACACGGTCCGCATAATAGCTGTAGTTCTGTCTCGTCATATTTACAGTAACGTAATTGACATACTGTATTTACATGTGAGGAAGCCAGGACATAAACTTAGCGTGACAAAGAGCATGTTTGAAGCTTTATAGTATGTCAGTGCAGTGAGGGCATGAGATCGGACACAATCAATTGCAAGAGGTTAAATATGGGCTAAACAGGTGGGGGAAAGCGCGGTTGCTTACCAATTTACAATCAAATCAGTTGAATACAAATCAGCACCAGCTAAATAGAGCTTATTTATTCTTACCGTTTCCTCGGATGAGAGCCCCAATTGCCAAAGGGTTGCTGCATTTGAAATCGCAAAGACTGCCGTGATCCTCCGGTTTGGCCTTGTGTAGCTTGAGGTGCATTGCCTGTAGCAGGGACTTGTGAGTTGCCACCTGGTCTGAAAAGTTGTCTCATTTCACTTTCTGCCGTGCTGTGAACAACGTTCGGTGCAGATGAGCATGTCCTTTGCCGCTCAATGGCAGAAATAGCATCAGAGGATGTTAAAATAGTTCTTAAAACTACAATGGCTTGCTGCAAAGAGTTTGTCTCATCTCCGTCCATGCTGATCGCGACCTGAACATGACCCTGCCGGAGTTCCTCCGCCAATCACAGTGTGAGGTTGACAGCCAATCACAACGCAATAAATGTTGTGCCATCCGTTTCTACTGTACTCCTTCCATTTCCACTACACTTTCTCACACACAAACACACATTCTTCTCTCACAGTAATATATTTTCTTCACGCATGCATTCTTCTTATTTCCATGTATTATTTAAAATTTTGACTGCATATGCATGAGATAAAATATATGAATGTGTATGTTAAACATAGAAATATATATATATATAATTTGTTTTTACTACTGGTGCTTGAGTAGATGTTATGAAATATTATAGGAGCCACTTTCTTATTATTCAGGTGTTTCTGTTCATTTTGTTTGTAAAAAAAAAAAAAAAAAAAAATGTAAAATGACCATCAACCTCCCTGTTAGAGGAGAAACATTCTTTCAACGAGTTTGAGCTTTATCTGAATTTATTTGCCAAATTCAAACTTGGCCTTGTGCCCCTCCTCCCGCCTGAACCACTTACCCGGGAGCAGATCTCATGCAGGCTTGTGGCGATGGCTTTGGCTGGCGTATCACAGCGGAACACATGACATTTTAGGATCCTGGTGTTTTTATCCCGCGCCACATATGCAAAGTCCCTGGGAAAGAGGAAACACAGGCGGGAGATGATGATGAGAAAAAGGTTTGTTGGGCTAGTTTCAGTACTACTCAGGGACAAAAACAATCTGAAGAATCTGTGTGTGTGTGTGTGTGTGTGTGTGTGTGTGTGTGTGTGTGTGTGTGTGTGTCTGTGTGTGTATAAACATCCAGGGTTTGAGACAGCTATTGGAGACAGATGAGAGATGAACTGACCTTTACCATTCTGATGAATACATGAATACATTGCTCACACACACACACACACACACACACACACACACACACACACACACACACACACACACACACACACACACACACACACACACACACACACACACACACACACACACACACACACACACACACACACACACAGGTCAATGGACATTAGAGATCAATAAAGCAGTGTGATGCAAGAGAGTTAAATGAGTGACAGCAGGGAAGAACTTTCCCCTCGGGCCAGTGGAGTCCAAAACTATGTATGACCACTGAAAAGAAGGAATGAAAAGAAGAAGAAGGAAAAGAGACTGAGGGAGAGAGGAATGAAGATATAGCTGCAACAAATTAAACCACTACAGCACAAACATTGATTTACGTCATTCACATAAAAGCAATCTAAATAACTTCCTTCAAGCTGTGTGCTTCAATATGCCATGCAATAGGAAACACGGGCCTGTGGGTCAACAAGATTTCTGAGCCCAGGCCCTCAGGAAAAACTCTCCTGAAAAGATTCCTGTGTGTGTGTGTATGTGTGTGTTTATACTTTAAAAAAGCTTGTAGACAGAGGAGGTAACTATTCACTTCCTACATCTCTGGGTGTGCGTGCAGAATTCTACAGTACACCAAGAGCCACTTTAAAGACGAGAAAAATGAGACTCAGAGGAAATTAAACAATAAAGGAATGGCGGAGATGATGGAGAGATTCTGTAGGAGGGATGAGGAAGGAATGTGTTTACCTCTCTCTGCGTCCAAGGAAGCAAGGGAGAAAAAGAAGCCAGTTAGTAGAAATAAAAGAGAAAAATAATCTTCAAACCAACTCCCTACAAGAGGCAAAGATGTGGCAAACAGGCACTCATACACACACACACACACACACACACACACACACACACACACACACACACAATAAGTTACATATTCTGTTGCCTTCTTTGCTCTGACAGAACTATTTCCCAAAAAAAACGCTTCAAGAGCAGTGCAGAAAATGTGTGTGTGTGTGTGTGTGTGTGTGTGTGTGTGTGGCACAGGTCAAGGCAGCAATGCAGGTCATACATAACCTCAAAGTAGAAATTGAATAAGGTATGAAGGAAAAGAGAGGATGGACACAGATAGCTTTAATTGTTTGCTGCTGGTTTTTCCCAAAACAAATAAAAGAAATGAGTGCGTTTCTAAAAGCCACATAAAAAAAGAAGTTACTGAGAGGTGAGTGAGTAAGAGTAGGGAATGTAACGAGAGAAAAGTGAAATACTGGGAGAGTAAATTGGAAGTGAACTGCAGCAATGTACATGATGAAGATAAAAGCAAAAAGATGAAGGCTGAAAAAAACCACCCAGATGAGGAATAGAGATAAAAGTCAGAAGAAAGGCAAAGGAGAGGGAAAGCGAGAGGGGGAAAAGGGAGTGATATCTCATTTTGAATCTAATCTTATCATCATGCCGACGCCCCTGAAAATGTCAAGGTTGCTGTGAGAATCTGTAAACTCTATGACGATAATGAGTTTCATGTCACATGGAGAGAGGGGGAGGCACTGGGGTACCATTCCTATACTGACACAACCACTCCAATCTTTCACAGGATATCATGGTGGGTGTGACAGAGAGAGTGATAGAGGGAAAATCCTTACTCCAACCAGGTTCCATCATTAAACCAAACAGTCCAACAACCCATAAATAAATAAAAAACCTTGGCAAAGATGTGCAGCAAATTACTGCATACAACTACTGCTATTTTTGCATTCACATCTGAAGTATCTGAACTACAAACTGTGGAGTTGACTTTGGATACACATTTCCTACGATGAATAAAGCTGTTTTATTCATGAAGTGCTGCACATTTCATTGTTTGCGCTTCTCAGCATTGCAAATAAATATTTTTACTAACACAAGCTTCAGATTAACATACCGTATACAACTCCTTTATTATGTAGTCTCTTTGTAATTATTACAAGCAAACCACACACACACACACACACACACACACACACACACACACACACACACACACACACACACACCTGATTTTTTTCACACCTGTAAAATTGTGACATGCACGCCTCACACTGGCTCTACAAATCTACCCAAACTACCTGCTCGGCAACATCTCATACAGACTGAGGCCTGATCATTCAGCTTATCTATCTTTTTCTGCTACTTTATAATAAAACAAAACAGCAGAAGTCATACTTCCAAAAGATACCTGAGTAGATGTAAAGGAATATAAATATACTCACAGCTGTTTCTTTTCCTATTTTGACAGGTAATCCTGCGACAGGACCGTCTGTAGACACTCACATCACCTATTCTTGGTGATACTGCAGGCGTGCACACACTCCTCAACCTGTCCGCTCCACACCCAGTGAGCACTAACTATACCTCCCCCTCTGTCAGCTTCATTCCTCTCTTTCCTACCAAAACCACTCTCTCCTCCCCTCTTTCCAACTACCTCCCCCCCTCCCCTCCCCCTCCCCCTCCCTGTGCTGCAGCTGAGGTATTCCCACTGCTCTGACTATACTGCTATATGTAGATGTGGCTGGTAGAAATATACTCAGAAAACACACATTCCTTTTATCTGACAGGGTGATCTCATACATATACTATAACAAAACGCCACTGCGTGCGTGTGTGTGTGCGTGTGCGTGTGTGTGTGTGTGTGTGTGTGTGTGTGTGTGTGTGTGTGTGTGTAATTCTGCAGTTCTGCATATGCCAAGAGCTTTTAGCCTCTTTTCCTGAGTGTACTCCTTGCTTGTGTGTGCTTGTGTGCTTGTGTGTGTGTGTGTGTGTGTGTGTGTGTGTGTGTGCGTGCATACATGTGCCAAATCGAATTATACAGCAGCTACTGACCTCTCCACATCACCCGGCTGTGCCTGATAACCTACATTTGATTAATTCTCATGCATGCAGCAGCAGTGGTGCCGAGCGCCCCCTTAAATGGTCGCCCAGCAGCACCACCACACTGTGTTTGTGAATTTGTCTTTGAGCTAAGCTGAGGTGAAAGCAAGGGACAAATAGTTGGGTGGGATTTGTGGTGAAACAGAATAAAGACAATTCTCACTCTCATCCTCTCCTTTATACTGATGAATTAATCTTTCATTAGCATCCCTTCATCATCAATCATTAACTCCTCTCTCAGCGCTGCCTGTCACCACACCACACAAGTCTGCTGCCCTCAATTGTTACCCTGACCTTTTACTGAGTGTGTGTGATGTACCATTGACATAATTTACATTAGCGACTAGTCGATCAATTAAAGTACTTAAACCTAAACAACAAAAGCATCAATGATTCATTACCCAGATGACTGGTTAATGACACGCTCAGCATATTTACACTACAAAAATGCTAAAAATGATTTAGAGCATGGCATGCATTCTGAGAAAACCAGAACATGACATCTCACACATTGACAATAAATTGTGAAGACAAGCAAAGGGGGATTATTCTATATTTAAAGGGGGAAAAAAGCAATGGTTGCCATGATGACTAACCTGCCATTGTCCCGGCCAACACCCCAGACCCGGATACTTGCGATTGGCTGAGAGTGAAGCACACTGCGGTCCATGGGGTCAACCAGGTTCAACATATTATTCTCCAGCACCAGGTACATGTCCTTCCCCTGAAAAAAAAAAACACACACACACACACACACACACACACACACACACACACACAATGAGATCTGTGAAATTCAGATCTCATCACAAAAACATGCAAAAAAAAAAAGAATTCCTGCAGCTCAAGAAAAAAAAAATGTATAGGTCAGGTGCTTTCTTTTACTTGCTATGTACATCTGCCTGCGTGTGCATGTGTGGTGTGGTGTATGTGCGTCTCTAAATAAATGATCAAACCTTAAAAAAGACAGGGGGTGGGAGATGAAAGGTTATTGAACAAAGGATGAAGCTCTCTCTCTTTCTCTGTTCTGTCGCTTCAAATTAAACACAACCACTGCAAAGAGAGGGAAAGACCTCATAACATTGCTCCACTTCCCTCTCTTAATCTCCCCTCCTCCATCCATCTTGACGTACATTTCAGGAGACTGTTGCCCTGACTAACTTCTGTTGCTCTTTACTTTGCCCCGCCTTACCTTTTAATTAATCGTCCTGGCTTTCTACAAACACTCCTCTCCTGAAAAAATTGTCATCCTTTATTTTACGGCCAAAACAATACACATGAACACACACACCTCTCCCCAGATGCCAACAGTGTCTCGGATGTCATTCTTGCAGTAGGACAGCTGTCGGATGCAGTTGTTAACAGCAACACTGCTCTTTCCAGGAGCCAAGTCCTCCTCAGCCATTTCCACCCATCCAAGAGAGCGCACAGCAAAACACTGGAGGACACACCAAGTCATGCTACTGTTACAAATACAGTACTGTACAGAACTTACAGACATATGACAACTTATTACACACTGACCAGCAGGTTTTTGTTTTAGGCTTTAATAAGGGTTAATGGTCATTCTTTTGCCCGACTTTAACGTTATTGTGTTTAAAAATTGGGATTTCGAACTGGCAAGATTCTGAGGGTAGAGCTAAACAATTTGAACTCCTCCACAAAGATGAAAACCTAGATAAACAGATGCAAACAACAAAGCATGTTGGTACATAAAAGGAGACTAAGAGAGGAGAGAGATCAGCCATCTGATCTGATCAAGTTTTCATTTAAATTCAGCAGTCCACCCAGAAAGTACTTTGCAGATGCAGACCGCAGAGATCCATGATGAAAAAGATCAAAGAGGGAAAGACAGACAGCAAATAAAGGGAGTCACCATCACACCAACCAGTGGCATCATGGTTTGTTGTGGGGGAAACATGTTCACGTGTGGATCAAATGCTTATATCAAACTGATTGAAATATCCATGCACATATACATGCAGGAATTATGTCTAAGGAGTTGTACTTTATACCAGTATTTTAATGTAGGAAAATGGCCCCTGTGTGTGTACTACAGTTATCTAGTCAGTTTTCTGGACTTTGATAGAGCGAAATTGCTGTTGAGTGAGATCTTGTTTGTATTTAATTCTTTATTTTATTTTGTGTGAGTGTGTTATGGACCAGATGCCTTTGTTTGTTTGTTTCTGGTATTCATCACAATGTCACTGTTGCTAAGGATTGTGAGTATTTGCCAGACAAACACGCAGAGAGAAACAGACACTAGACCACCAGCTAAATCAGCACCACGTCATCAAGCTGAAGGTTGACTTTAAACTCTAATCTGCGTTGCTGTTGATCTACTCAGCTATCTGTCAGAACCTTTATAAGAATTTCAACCTTTCTGCAATCTTCCTCGGTTTGTGACAGAATGAAATGATTCTGTATCAGATCAGATCAGATAAATAATTAATCTATTTTTCTGTTTAATTAGTTGGATTCTAATTTAATTTACAACTTGCGCTGACATTTGCTGGTGTCAGCCAAATGGGCATGGCATTCTAATGACTAACATGTCTAATTGATTTATTATATCCATTATTAAAAATTTTAATGTCTCATTTGAATTTCAGCTTTGAATGTTACTTGGTAATTAATGCACCAATTTGCAGCATTGAACTGTAGTTCTTAGTCTCACCACTTGGAGGCAGTCTTGTTTAAATATCTCTTCACTCAGACTAGCACACAGAGGCCACTGTGATCAACATGTACACCACCGGTAAAAAACCTGGTTTAGGAAATCAACAGACTAAAACATACAAATAATTTCACCGCAAAAAGCTACCTGTGCTGGAAATGTGCATGATATTCTACAGTGTTTAAACGTAAGATTTGATATTCATAAATATAAGCAACTTTAGGTTCTGCTGAAGATAACAATCCATAAATACAGGTATTCTGCCAGCCCATCTAACATATCTATAGTTTTTTACTGTTTAAATAAAGTTAACACAAAGAGGTAACAATGCAAAAGGCTGCTTGTCTGACACAAACAAGTCTAAAATGAACTTTTACCTAGCATTCAGAAATTTAAAATGTATTGTATTAACAGATACATTACAATAGCTGTAAGAAAAATGTGAATTATGATTTAATCAGCCTTGTGTCTTAAACTACAGATTACAAATATAGACATGCATTATGCAGGCATTGCACTGAGGTCAAGTTTAAGAAAAGGATCCTTACCTTTGTTGCTGGGTCACCGTTGACATTGCCAGACTCTTCTTCCTCCACTGTTGGACGGTTCCTAGATTAGAGTTTATAAAATGTACGATGTAGTTATACGATTAGCAGTGTGCTAATATTACCATTGCAACCATTAGCTGCTTTATAAATATGGTTCCTGTCCTCTGTGTTAAGGCTACAGGCAGTCATTACACTAATTGAGAACATGGAGCCATTTCCTGAGTAGAAAGACTAACATCCGGCTTTGTCAGACTAACTCCAACTCCAACACTGATTAAATACATGATTAAAGAAACTGACTAGCCAAAACGAAGGGAGAGATAGACAGAAATGCAGTTGAGTAGCACAGAGAAACAGAGAGCAAAATAGGTTTGATAACTTACTGCAACTCTGGTGGCTTGCAAAGATTCATGCACAGAGGTAGTCTGATTTTTGTATCTGCTTGTGTGTGTCTGTCGGGTATTTCACCTTAGCTTGAGTGATGCGTAGCGAAGCGTAGCACCCTCAAACTCCTTCAGACTGGGGTCAGGGTTCACTGTGGCAGCTTGCAGGTCCTGTTGCACACAGGTGACATCATCAGAGTGTACAAAATGACACCAAAATAAAAACTACATCTTTGGCCAAAAGGCTATCACCTTAAAGCCTCTTTCACAAATGTAACCCGTAGTACTGTCTGCTAAAATGGTCTGGGTTTGGCAGTTTTGTCATTTGCACAAAAGGTCTCCTATATGAAGTAATAGTATATGTAAAGTATAAAAGCATTCAGTATATGAATAGTCTGATCCCACAGGACATGACCCCTCCAGATAGATAAGAGCCTTGTCATTTATTTTTATAGTTGAGTGGTAAAGCAGTTGAAAGTGATCCAAATATATTTGATGTGATAACCTTTTATTAACGCAAGTGGATATTCAATTCAAATTATTTCATGTCCACTTATTTAAACTTAATTTTCTGACAACATAGCTTGTGAATGCAGTTCTGTGCTTTTGTTCCAACTAAAGCTGTGGCATATGTACATAAATCTTACCGCTACACTGCCTGAGCACCTTAAATAAAATCAGATTGGCTCCTGTTCTAAAAGCAATATGTAAAACTGCCACAACATTCACGGATTACAGGCCATGTGGGAGAGGTACTAAAAAGACACAAGACGCAGGAAGAAACCAAATGTAAATCTTTGACCCCATACATTATATGCTAGCATGCATCCAACTGTGGGCGGAATGGCCTTGCTGGATGGAGAAATGGCATTGGTATGTTATGTGTAAAGGGGCATGCTGCATCAAGGACAGAAAGTAAACATATAGCATGTACACACACACACACACACACACACACACACGTGTGTGTGCACCCACATTCAAATCTATGCCAGCAGGAAGGAAAGGACTTTAGCCACATTTTAGCCACATAAGTAAAGAAAGAAACAACCTTTTGAGTGTTTTATTTCTGCAGCCATATAACAGATGTTTTACATATTAGGTGACAAAATGCCATGGTTGGTGCAGTTACATATATGTTGAAGCATCAGCCACACATGCTTTTGCACAGGCGGTGAATTTCTAGCACATATTGCATAATATCACACACTCAGTGTGTGAGGATAGACCAAGAACAAGGCTCATTGACGTTGAGTGCATTATACTTGCCTTCCACACTTCACTATCAATCTTTCCGCCAAAAACACTCCACACCTGTTTCTACATACAGTGTTAAAACACAAACACACACATACACACACAGTGGTAGGGCAAAGATTGGGGTCAAAAGTAGAAGGGGAGCAAGGGAAGAAGGACAGAAGAAGGCTGTTAGCTAACTAGTTCACCCCACGCCACGTGCCTGTTGCAATAAGGAGCGACCCAGCAAAACATTTCTTAAATGAAAAGCTGTCAATCAAAATGTTTTCTCAAAGGTTTCTTGCTCCTATTGAACAGTCACAGCGCCATCTCCGATACTGAGAATCTTTTGATTCTTGATTAGTAGAATATAAACAATACAGACATAGAGTACAGTAATTTGGAAAGTGACACTGTTTTCTGGATGATGGAGTTGAAATGAATCTGACAATCCTCCTTCATTTTGACAACAAATTCCAATCCAGTTACGTGCCAGGTCAGCAAAAACATGAGAAAAATATTAAAGTACAACTATAACCAAGATAATAAAAACCACTAAGAAAGAAGTACCAGTAAAGACAAAACATCAAAAATATTTTAAAAATAAGTTTTAAAGATAAACATGTAATGGGGCTTAGTTTGACGTTATAAACGTTTAGCACTTTGGTCTCAGTGTTTGGTATGTTGCACACAATATTATTACACAAAAAATTGTCTTTGTCCACGAATGCAAACAAACTATTGTGAGGTTTTAAGTCTTTTATTGGCTCCTGTGTGCGCTGGAGTACCGAGCCAAACCAAATGAAAACATGTCACTGTCCAAATACTAAGCACTATATATGATACAAGTAGATATACATTTATACTGTAATGTACACACATACGTACATATGCTGTAGGTATCATTTTTGTCTAGCTGTGACACACACACACACACACACACACACACACACACACACACACACACACAAACACACACACACACACAGAAAGATATTAAGCACAACTTTTGACTATTGAGCCAAAAGAGAACCAGAAGGATGGTTGGTAACAGAACAGAAAGGAACAGAACGTGAGAAGGTTAGTTAAGTATCCTACCTTGTCCTCATCTTCAAGATGCTGAGAGAGACACTCTGGATCAGGCATCCCCTGAAGAGATGCAGAACGAGGCTAAGCAGAGAAAGTGACATCCACCGTGTTAGTCTGTTGGATATTTTGGCTCTTGTGTCACTGGCTAATAGTTGAGTAGTGCAGGTCAGTAACTCCAGACATTTATCTGTCAACATCAGTCTATTCACACTCAATCAATATTTTATCTACACCATGCTCCTCTCTATTAATCTTCTTTCCTCTCTCCTTATCCCTCCATCATTCTGCATGATTGACTGATTGATTAACTTTGTGTTCTCGTATTCCTGTATTCTGCTGCTAGACTGCAGTATTGATGGTCCTTTCTTTTTACCCAGGCTGTCTTGTTGCATATTTCTGCCAATCTTCCACTAATCTCAATCAGGAATACAGAAAAACAGATCAGACAGTTAAATTGCCCTGTCTAAAATCACCATATGGAGGCTTAAAATGAATTCTTACAACATGTGCAGAATACCACAAGAAGCAGAAAATACGTTTGCCGGTTACTCACAAAGTAGCAACTGTTGACAAATCCACATGTGGTGAGGGTGGGCTCGTGAGTGGGGAGAGGCTCCACTGAGCTGTCAGAGGTTGTGCTGCCCGAACGAGTCGACCCCCTAAAGAAGACCCCTGCTTGGCATAACTACATGTATGTGTACACACACACACACACACACACACACACACACACACACACACAGGATTTAAAAGGTTTGAGTTACTGTAGGACTGTTGCATTAGACCACATTAGTTTGATCAATGTGTACGTGTAAAATATCCACATCTTATTACAGTCACTTTCATATTCATTTTCTGCTGTATACGATTTTGTTGATTTATGCTCATCAGATGCATCAAATAAAACATTTTCATTTTTACAAGCATTGTAATTCCAATTGTAATAATGCTGATCATAATGAATAACAGTTCTAAAAACACAATCTAGACTAATAATGAGGATTTCATTTTCAAATTTAATGCATCGCAGTCATATGGCAATCTTAGTTTTTCATATATGCCTATCGTACGGCATGTGTAAGCTTGACATAATTATTATTTTGTTAATTTAAATCTGTGACTTCATTATTTTCCCATTGCTACTTCTCACCCCTATACATTGTGGATGGATTGTCTTCAGACTGTACTCCAACAACATTTTGAGACCAAGCACTGCCATATCGACTTTTTGCCATCACTTAAAAACATCTTGGGCGATCACAGTTACACAAAACTATGGATGCAGATGTAATTGACAATTACAGCAAAAACAAAATGCAAAATTTATATCAGACCTCAATTGTGCATGTGTGTCAGTATGTTGTTCTGTCTCTTACCTCATGATCAGGAGTGGGTGAGGGGCTGAGTGAACCCAGGGAGTGTTTACGTTGAGTTGAGACTGTGTGTTCACCCAGGGCCTGGGACTCTGTCTGTTCAGGGGGTGCTGGGTGAGTGGCAGGCCTCTCCCACTGGGTGGTACCTGTAGGAATGTGCCAGTAGTAGATCCCGGCCATGTCTGTGATCCTCTTCCATCCAGGAGGCAGGTCAGGGTCTGTCTGGAATGACTGCTCACTCCAGATATCTGGTGAAAAAAATAATAACACAAATATTTGAATTGTTTATAGATAAACAGGGAAAAGTGTTAATTGATTAAAATGACAGACCTCTAATATACCTTAATTACAAATGCACAATAAACACATTTATGACTTCACACAGACATACAATATAGTTTTTAACTTCCATATTGGCCTCTGTTAAATGAGAGTTAATCCTCCAAGATACTTATACTGAATGATATCACCAGCTGACTGGGATTACCAGCATCTGCTGCAACTGTCATGTGACAAGCCATGTCTTTCATCAGACAACAACTGAGTAAAATCTGTTATGCACTGTTGTATTTGTGCAACATACCTACATTTTTAAATGCCACATATCACACAGGCAAAAAAACAACTCCCAAATATACACAAAAACACACAGGCACAAGCATTCCTGTCACATTTAGAACAGTTCAACAGACGTCAGATGCACTCTCACTGAGATAGCCCGTAGCAGAATATAAATAGATTTGGATGTATTCAACCCAACAAAAATGAGGATTTATTCTTCTTCTCTGGCCATTACAACTGTATTAGCTTCTTTTCTGAACCCAATATCAAAATGATGTCTCTTTTTTTTTTTTACAAGTGTATGCTCAATTATGTTTTTTTTAATTTATTGTTTAAAGGTCCCATGACATGGTGGATGCTTCTTTTATATAGAGTATAATGGCCCCCTAATACCATATCTGAAGTATCTTTTTCAAAATTCAGCCTTGGAGCAGAATTACAGCCACTAGAGCCACAATGAGCTGTCCTTAGTACGTGCCATTTTTGAGTCTGTAGCTTTTTTTTGGGGGCAAGGTGCAGGTTAGGGTGTGGCCTTGAACAACTGTCAGAGAAAGGGGCGGTAACCTTGCTCTTATGACCTCATAAGGGGCAAGGTTCCAGATTGTCCCATCTGAGCTTTAATTTTCTCAAACGCAGAGCAAGATACCCAGGGCTCGCTTTATACCTAACGCCATTTCTTGCCACTGGGGGACCATAGACAGGCTGGGCGAATTCATATTAATGTTAAAAAACCTCATAAAGTGAAATTTTAATGTCATGGGACCTTTAAATTAATATTTTAAATTAGCTCATTTGCTTCCAATAATTCAGCCTGTACATTATAAAGTTAATATTGCCAGTGATTGAATGTCAGGGAAATACAGCAATTACCTTGAAAACACACAGATTACTTATATCACTGTTTCTTCTCTTACTCTTGTACTGTCATGTCATCTGCAAGATGCAGTTTCCTGACAGTCAAGCCGGCAGAAGCACACACACATTATTGATGCCATTTTTGTTGTGTGAAGTTGACGTAGTGGCATAGGTAGTAAAGATGATACAAAACTGAATTAGGTGGTGTAGCAACTCATAAAGGTGATATAAGCATTGGGGTTCTGATTACTTGGTGTGTCTGTGTGTGTTTTTTGTGTAGTTGTGTGGTTGCACAAAGACTTCTCAAACTGCTGACCATGTTGATGTAACACAGCCCATGGGCCTGTCGCCACGACAGCAGGCCATATGTCATGCCGACTGGGTCGGCCCAGATTGAGTTGGAATTCAAACACACAGACACACATACATTTATTAAGGCTTTGGTTTATTTAATGGAAAATACATTACTCAAAAAGCTTGGCAAAATGCACACACACACATTCTTGGCAAAAGCAGACATCCCTTGGGGCTTAAGACATTAAGCATTAGAGCAAGAAGCTGTGAAGCAGTGCCTTCTGGGAGTTGATGTCTTTTATGAGCAAAAAAATGGGTCAGAGCAAATAATACTAAAGAGTCTCTGTATGCTATGAATGAGAGAGAAGATGGGGATTCCAGAGAGAGAGAGAGAGAGAGAGAGAGAGAGAGAGAGAGATTGGTGGTATTTCATGGCTTAAAGTAACCATGAGTGTCAACATCTGCAAGCACCATGGCAAGTGTGAAATTTGAAGGAAAAGCTTAAGCATGCTAACACTGAGGCTGGGAACTGGCATGCACCTTTGCAGTTCATGGAAATGTGCCACAGCAGAGCTACGTAGCAATTAGCCTACAATAGCCTCAGTTAGCATGCAGCTCCATGCCAGAGCAGAGATGAGCAGAGGGGGGAGGGGAGAACAGTCAGCTTCTGGAGCAAAACACACATGTTCTCCCTGTCAAACATCACACACACCACCATAACTAGACTGATACACGCATTCACCCACAAATACAGCATGCACAGACCAGAGACTCCTGTGGCAGATAATTAGAGAATTATACCATTAGAGAGACAAACTTCATACCTGTGTTGCAAGAGACACAAGCATGTACTCATGTGTGTACACACACACACACACACACACACACAAACACAAACACACACACACACCAAACACCCACACTGTTGTTTCCAGCCGACTTCCAACCGATGCACCTACCCTCGTAATTGACAATCACAATGGCCAGCATGTAGTCTTTCCCCAGCATCATAGTTAGCTAGCTGCCTCTCATACAGCAAAACCCAGTGCTGTTATCAAACGGAGAACCCCAGACAGCGACAGAGAGAGAGAGAGAGAGAGAGAGAGAGAGAGAGAGAGACACTGCAAGAAAGGGGAGGCAGAAAAGCTGGGAGAACACGATGTAGAAACAGAGGCGGAGAAGAGAGGGAGAAAAGAGAGATTGAATGCTAAATATGAAGGTTGTGTATCTCCTGCAGCTGAGGTCTGTTTGCTGTTTTTGTCTTTCCTCCCTCTATCTGGAGCATCAACAACATCAACAGCTCAAATAAGCCTGCCTTTCCTTTCCTGCCCTAAGACAAACATATACACAGGCATGTGGAAAGACACTTTAAATCTGGCACACTAATGTTTTATCAAATGTCGATGTTTATCACTTTCCCCCACTTTTCCATCTTGCCATTAGCCTCTCTTGGTTGTCCTGGCAACCCCAAGATCATCGTTCATTCAGTATCATATGCAGTAGAGGTGCAAGAAGGAGGAGCAGAGAGGAAGGGAGACAGAGTGGGGCTGATGAAGGGAGAAAAAACAGCTATAACGAGGACCCTGATATACTTAGGGTGGGAAGATTGTTGAGTAAGCGGGTGACAGACAGCGATAAAGAGAAAGAAGTAGCTCAACATCTGAAAACACTGAATCTGTGAACACTGAACATGTTGCTGTACTCCTAGATATAGAACAATATCTAATCTATATCTATGGTGTACTGCACTCAAAGGGCTTACCATACTCCTATACACATTCAACTTGTGTTTACTTGCAAGTGTTACAATGCATGTTGTGTGAGAATGCAAAAGGCCTCTTTAAATGACCTTCCTCAACTCAGTGTGTGTGTGTGTGTGTGTGTGTGTGTGTGTTTTTTGGCTTCTCTGTGTGAAAGCAGTGTCGTGCTGGCCCTCTAATCCACAACATCCACAGAGGAATCTGACACACACCTGGGAAAACAATACGGCTTTATCAATATGAGAGAGCGAGAGTGGCAGACACCCAGGCAAAGCTAGTATAGGTGACTATGTGTTATCGATATTGATAAATTCATCATGAATGATGCCAGAATCATGGATCAATATGTCTAAATTCAACAATATGTGAATTGTCATTCACGTCTCTATCCCATGAGAGAATTATGACTTTGGAATGGCATTTTAGACAAAGACGAGCAAGAGGAAACAAGGACAAAAGAACACATGGAAAGTAAATTCTGGACAAGCTGCTCAGAATCCTATTTGCAGAGAAATGTAATGCAAAGATGTTTAGAGCCTTAGATTCAAAAAAGACAGTGAGTCATCAGAGAGCAAGAAGAGAAGCATTCTGGGAGAAAAAAGCAGCAAGGAGGCTCAACAGCTCAGAGCACCGCAACTCTTAGAGATTGAGAGGATGGTTTACAGCTTGGCTACAGCTCAGAGGTCGGGGGCTGCTGCTCCAGAGGAGATGGATGTATTTAATGCTGCGTTCCATTTAGTTCGGTAGTTGAAAGTCAGAACCATCCATGATTCTGGCATCACGCATGATGACACACCCGAGTTGACCGCAGTGGGTTTCTGGCCATGTTATTCATTGGTAGCAAAAAAAAGTTGATAACAACCCACCTTGTGGTATTTTCAGCATGCAAACACCATAGCAACGTGTCCACAGAGAGAAATTAAAAATACTGTGTGTACTGCTGATTTAATGAGACACAGTTCTGACTAGAAACTTGGAAATTCAGACTTCCCAGTTCAACTGGAGCACAGCACCAATTTAACTGAACATCCAGATTTGTACATGCTGACAAAGAAATACAATGACTTAAACAGACCTGTTGTGTGTGTGTGTGCGCGCGCGTGTGTGTGTGTGTGCATACACACACACACACACACACACGTACATACACTATAAATAATAATAGTAATAATAATTTGATTAAGTTAAAGCAGATTTGTGTTCTCAGAATAGATAGAACAGATGCCTAACTCATAGATGATCTATTGAGCTATTTTGACAATCAACTAACTGTTTTTAAGGCAAAATCCCATTGTTCTCCAATTCCAGCTTCTCCTTTGTGAAATCTCTCCCTCTCCCTCTCCCTCTCCCTCTCCCTCTCCCTCTCCCTCTCCCCAGAGGGATTCTGGGTTAGAGGCTGGAGTGTTTGTTAGTCCATTCCAGCAATGTCATAGTTTGGAAAACACACACATACTTGGTCGCCATAAATGGAAACATGTCATCAGCAGAAAGGACAGTGAAACTACTACATAGCACACTGGAGAAAAAAAACACCAAACACACCAGAGTACACACACGCACACACGCGCACGCACATGCACACACAATCTAGGCCAAACATCAGTATATGTTGTGTTTTGTGTTGTGTTGATGTTTTGTTTGTGTGTGTTAATGTGTGTACCTGTCTCTTCTGGGGAGTTGCTCTCCTGGGACAGTGTGGTCCAACTCAACTCTTCATCACTAGGGTTCAGATTCTGAATGCGGTTCAAAGCACAGTCTGTCTTCGCCCCAGTCCTTCTGTCCTTCTTCGTCTCTGGAGAGGAGGAGGAAGAGCGGGATGCCACTGAGAGCAGGGGTGTGTCCTCTGGACTGGGCTGCTTAGGTGGGGAAGGAGGAGGAGGCACCGGGGAGTCCTTGCCTGATTTGAGGAGCTTGAAGTTGGAGTGGAGGTTCGTCAAAGGAGATTCACTTTTTATCATCAGTAAAGGCTTATTCTCTTCGGCTTCCTGCTCTTCTACTACCACCTCATCTCCATCTTCCTCAATCTGTATCTTTGACATAATTTCTTTCTCAGACAGAATGCTGATGTCATCACTCTCCTCTGCCTCAATGTTTAGGTCAAAGCCCAAAACTGTTGTGTTTCCGTTCACATTGAGATCCACAGTCGTGTTTATGTTACAGTCTATGTCTGATTCTGTTATCTGCTCTGGCTCTGCGTCAGTGTTAGTGTCCGAGTGCAGTTCAACGTCTACCTCAGTGACATCATTCTCTCGGTCATTATTGGTGAGAGTGTGACTGTCATCCCCTTCAGCTGTGTTCACATTAAGGTCAGCTGCTGTATTTTCGGACTCCAGGTCCATCAAGTCAGGGCTGGTTGTGTTTTTGTTGTGATCCTGACCAGCTTTACGAAGCTGGTTCATTCCGTTCTTGGCTAGTTTGGGATTGTTGGGTGTTAAAGAATGTGATGGGGATGATGGTGGTGATGATGATGATGATGATGATGATGATGATGATGGCGCTGCTTCTCCGAGGCCCATGGCAGCCTGGATACTGGTAAGTGCATACTTTTTACGACACTTGGGCGGCGTGGCGGAGCCCTGCTTGATGACATCACTGCTCAGCAGCTGGTTGTGTGAGGAGCGAAGGCTAAGTGAGGTGGGAGGCGTGGCAGCGGGGCCATTACGATTGGTCACATCTACTGACATCATTGTGGCACGAGACAGATCACCTGAAAGAGGGAGAGATGGGAATCAAGAAGTGAATACATTTAAATCCAAATGTGCGTTAACATAAATACAATACATAAATACTAAACATAATACTGTAGACATTAGCTTTCAGGAAGAGTGTCTCATTACCTACTACTGCTATTAGCATTATAACAGTTATCCTTACATAGTAATGCAAAAGACAGGTTCTGTGTTTTAGGATATGGTTCCAATAAACAAAACATTCTTGCAGAAAAAGCAAACAATGTAAAAGAGAACAGTACTTTAAAATATAAGTACAATATTATGTGAAGTTTAGTATTGCAATGCCAGACCTATCTCTATCTGGGTGGGGATGGCGCAGTAGATTTGACATATGCCTTTGGTATGGGAGGCCTCTTGCTCCAGAGGTGTGCGGCCTCTGACATATATAGCAATTGTAAGTCGCTTTGGATAAAAGTGTCAGCTAAACAACATGTAATGTAACGTAATTTAATGTAATTTAATGTAATGTAATGTATCTCCACAGCGCTGTGTCAGTGCTAGAATACGGTCTGGCTATACCGCACATCTATTCTGAGATAGGGGAATAAGCGATCTGGCTTGTTTGTATTTCTTTAAACCAATCACAACTGTAGAACAACTGCTATGGCGTCAAATGCACTATTAACAGATTTTTATAAATAGAATTATTATTAACTGTATACAATTGTGCAAATATTCATTATTGGCTAACAGCACGAGGACAAATTACAGAACAGATATGCAAGCTTACAATCATTAAAAGGTGAAAAAAGCCTAAAAAATATATCCAAGCATGGAAAATATATAAGGTTTGCAATTAATATTTAAACAATTAATATTAAAAAATGCTACAATAGTAGATAAACAATGATACAACCTGGGGCTTTCTCTCTTTTAGTTTGGTATGCAAAATTATAGAACAGTATTTAATCATAACAGAGCTTTAATCAGAAAGAGGTCAACTCAAGTCCACTGAATTAATTCAAAACTCTTTACAAGGTCTGGTGATAGTCCGTTGATTTCTTATTGTCAACAAATCCCAATAAAATGACTTGAAACAATTAACAACTACTAACAAGCATTGCTTGTATAGCCAAAGCCTGATGCAGTAGATAGTAGTGTTTTCTTACTGGTTCTGTAAATACTTACGACCCACCAAATCTACAGCTGAAAATAGCACAACAAACACGCTTTTTACTACTGGTTTAGTAATGATCGCAAAAAACTACAGTGCCCAGCTGTTTTAGGAGAACCACAGACACATGGTTGGTTTTGGCCTTTTTTATGTGATTTGTTGATGATGAAAACATACAGACTACTGCCAGGCATATCTTTTACATCCCATGGAGATACCACTGCAGAGCAGGGATAGTGAATCACTCAGCATGAAGAGGTGTGAGTATATGTCTGTGTGTGTGTGTGTGTGTGTGTGTGTGTGTGTGTGTGTGTGTGTGTGTGTGTGTGTGTGTGTGTGTGTGTGTGTGTGTGTGTGTTACCTGACAGGAGGTCAGTCACAGACCGGGGCTGGTCACGGTTTGGGGTTCAGTTGAATCAGCTGCAGATCTGAACACCACAGAGGGGATAAAAAGTAAAAGAATGCTCATAAGAAGAATGCAAAGAATCCTAAGTACTTCTTGGGTTGCCCTCGGAGACCACATTCATCCTTGTAGAACCCAACTACAGCGGGTTTCTATGGAGACAACAAAACACTAAGGTAGTGAAGGGACTCCAAACAACATAGAAATCATAAAAACTATAAAAGGCATTCAACAATCATATACAGAGAAGTAATGAATTCATGGAGACTGTTGTTTGGTAAAGAATAGTTCATTGTGTTATGCACATCAACTCTTCCATGTGATTAGCCACTGAATGTACAGAAGACAGTGTTTTTTTTCTGTCAATAAAATTGAAGGTAAAATGAGTGAGTATTGTTGTATTTTGTACACATTTAAAGGGTCTTCCCTGTTTAACAGTGAAGCTGAAGTAGTACCTAACAGGTGGGGGGGGGGGTCACAGCACACAGATAGTGTTCCTAGGAGATTATGTTATGTTTTTAGAAAGCTTTAAGTTCATCCAAACAACAATAAGGCTCCAATTCACCTTAAGTGGTAGACCTTATAATGCTCTGCTTTAGTTGCTTCAAAGTAAGAGGATATATAATGGCTTTTACTGTTTAGTAAGTAGAAGTATTTGCTTGAAGTGTTGTTATCAAGTGTTTTTTTTTTTTGTTAGAGTAAGAAGATGCTCTTAAATGATTTAAATACCAGACCGTAACCATGTCTGAATACCATTCCATGTCTATTGACCACACCAATGCTTGCAAATAATGAAAGCTATATTTTCATTTAAGACAGGGAGAAGAACAATTCCTGAAAGCTTGTAGGGTTTACAAGAGTGTATTTTTATGTTGAAAACATAACGACTTAAAAGAAGTCTTTTTACAGTTACTGTAGTTTTACAGCTACTTACCAGAGAACTAAGGGTTGTAGGAAACTCCAGGATGTAGCGCGTCCATACTGGTAGTCATCCAATCACATGGGCTACACTGAAGCAGTGGTGTCCTGAGGGAGAGAGACAAACATAAAACAGGATTAATGAGAGAGAGTGCAATAGAGAAAGAGGGAAGGATGGACAGAGAGAAAAAGAGGACTGCAGGACACCAGAGGGACAAATAATAAAGACACATCAATTATTCATAACCTTAATCAAACATTAATACACAAGGATGTGTGTGTGTGTGTGTGTGTGAAAATAAGGCTCATTTCATATAGAGCTCATATTTCTTTCTTTAGTGCAGTCTTGCCAACCCTTTGCTGACTGGAACCATCATAAACTAAATGCCACAGGAGACTTGTAAACTCCCCGTACACTGCTTTCCGACAGCACGCACAAACACGCACAAACACGCACACACACACACACACACACACACAAAACGCAGTCATGGCTTGTAGACAGTTCTCACTAACACACAAATGCTATGAGTAGTGGAGAGAAAGACAATAAGCATAGTTAGAATGGAGCATAGAATTCCACTTATTCATAGCTAAGGGGCTGGAAAAACACTTGGAATGATTTTGGGGAATAAAATAGCTGAAAGAAATGTTATCCCATGGATTTTTTTTTTGGCACAACTAACCGCTGACACAAGCACCATTGCAAAGAGGTAATTCCAAATTTCTAGTAATTAATAAACCTCATTTACAGATCTAATCAATTACAAAGCACACAATCCCCTGCACCACAACTACAGAGGTAAAGGCAAAAGTGTGCTGATGACTGCAAGAACATATAGACATTTAAGTGCATGATGCTCAAACTGTCATCACGATCAGGCAAATCCTCAAATGGCAATAGCAGTCAGTGTTATTGGCCCAGAAACTGAAACTGATCGGTGTGTCATTTCTCAGTAAAAAAAATCTGCAACTCACAGCATGAAGACTAAACCAGTGCTATTTTGGCCTCTTGTCTACTCTCTGTTTGATTGTCTCAAGATGAGTTAGTGATTTATATTGTGTCACCTTTATTAAAAAGGCAGCATTAATGTTGCTATTTCTAGCATCACAAAGTAGAATGCACTTTTCAACCTGTCGCATCATCTCATAACTAACCTGAGCATACAGTATAAGCCATTGTTGAACACAAGTAATGCAAGGTGTTTAAAGTAATTATCAGATTAGAAACTCTAAGAAAACATTTACAAGCCTGTGTGAAAATGTCAACATTAGGCCATGTGTCATGCAGTCGAGATGTGGACATTTAGAGAGATGAGATGTAAAGGAACAAAAGACACAACATGCATGCTATTTTTCTTCCCAACTAGCAAAAATACATTGTCAGTTTTTTTCCAATATCTTGCAGTATCACTTGAATGCCTGGTAAATCTATCCAACATACTGTAGAACACATGTCTGCCACAATAACAGTCCTATACTGAGCCAACACTGTTTACTGACAAAATAGACAACATCTGGTTTGGGCACCTGAGTAGCTCACCTGGAAGAGCACGTGCCCATGTGTAGAGGTTTACTCCTCGACACAGCGGCAGCGGGTTCGACTCTGACCTGCGGCCCTTTGCTGTATGTCATCCCCCACCTCTCTTTCCCCTTTCATGTCTTCATCTGTTCTATGAAAATAAAGGCCTAAAATGCCCCAAAAAAAATCTTTAAAAAAAAACAAAACACACACATCTGGTTTGTTTGGTAACACTAGGTGTTATACACAGACGGTGGTAAAAAGGTAAACCATCTAAGTGCAGCTACATATAATTTTGACCTCAAACCAGCTGTGTACTGTAATGTATTTTCTCTACTGGTTTAAGCAGTGGTTACAAAAGAGATATCATGTCAGAAGTCACTAATGTAGTGAAAATGCCCAAATGACAAAGAAACAAACATAAAAAATTAAAATACGGATTAAAAACCTAAAGTGCTCAAGTATAAAAACTGCCAAGGGCAAGGAAGTAGAAAGTGATGTGAAAGTCAAGTGAAAATAAAAATGTTGCATTCTGGGTATGCTTGCTCAATTCCTTGAATCTTGTTGCAACAAGTCTGCATTCCTGGAAACGTGTGATTTGTTTGTGTGTGCGAGACTGTATTTGTATGAAAGGTTGTCTACACTTAAAATGTATGACTTTATTCCCATTAGTGTTACAGGTTAGAAGTTGCATGTGTAATCAAGATCTACGCCCCTACTCTAAGCACAAGAGTCATTGCAAGGATGTTCAGTCATTAAGTCAACAGGGTATGGAATTGTAGCGCTTTATATACAGGTAAAAGCCAGTAAATTAGAATATTTTGAAAAACTTGATTTATTTCAGTAATTGCATTCAAAAGGTGTAACTTGTACATTATATTTATTCATTGCACACAGACTGATGCATTCAAATGTTTATTTCATTTAATTTTGATGATTTGAAGTGGCAACAAATGAAAATCCAAAATTCCGTGTGTCACAAAATTAGAATATTGTGTAAGGGTTAAATAAAAAAGACACCTGGTGCCACAAAGTAATCAACTGATTAACTCAAAACACCTGCAAAGGGCTTTAAATGGTCTCTCAGTCCAGTTCTGAAGCCTACACAAACATGGGGAAGACTTCAGATTTGACAGCTGTCCAAAAGGCAACCATCGACACATTGCACAAGGAGGGAAAGACACAAAAGGTTATTGCTGAAGAGGCTGGCTGTTCTCAGAGCTCTGTGTCCAAACACATTAATAGAGAGGCAAAGGGAAGGAAAAACTGTGGTCAGAAAAAGTGTACAAGCGATAGGGATCACCGCGCCTAGTCAAGATTGTGAAAAACCCCATTCAAAAATGTGGGGAGATTCACAAGGAGTGGACAGCTGCTGGAGTCAGTGCTTCAAGATCCACCACCAAGAGACGCTTGAAAGACATGGGTTTCAACTGCCGCATACCTCGTGTCAAGCCACTGTTGACCAAGAAACAGCGCGAAAAGCGTCTCACCTGGGCTAAGGAAAAAGAGCTGGACTGCTGCTGAGTGGTCCAAAGTCATGTTTTCTGACGAAAGCAAATTTAGCATTTCCTTTGGAAATCGAGGTCCCAGAGTCTGGAGGAAGACAGGAGAGGCACAGGATCCACGTTGCCTGAAGTCTAGTGTAAAGTTTCCACCATCAGTGATGGTTTGGGGTGCCATGTCATCTGCTGGTGTCGGTCCACTCTGTTTCCTGAGATCCAGGGTCAACGCAGCCGTCTACCAGCAAGTTTTAGAGCATTTCATGCTTCCTGCTGCTGACCTGCTCTATGGAGATGGAGATTTCAGGTTCCAACAGGACTTGGCGCCTGCACACAGCGCAAAATCTACCCGTGCCTGGTTTACGGACCATGGTATTTCTGTTCTAAATTGGCCAGCCAACTCCCTGACCTTAGCCCCATAGAAAATCTGTGGGGTATTGTGAAAAGGAAGATGCAGAATGCCAGACCCAAAACGCAGAAGAGTTGAAGGCCACTATCAGAGCAACCTGGGCTCTCATAACACCTGAGCAGTGCCAGAAACTCATCGACTCCATGCCACGCCGCATTAATGCAGTAATTGAGGCAAAAGGAGCTCCAACCAAGTATTGAGTATTGTACATGCTCATATTTTTCATTTTCTTACTTTTCAGTTGGCCAACATTTCTAAAAACTCCCTTTTTTGTATTAGCCTTAAGTAATATTCTAATTTTGTGACACACGGAATTTTGGATTTTCATTTGTTGCCACTTCAAATCATCAAAATTAAATGAAATAAACATTTGAATGCATCAGTCTGTGTGCAATGAATAAATATAATGTACAAGTTACACCTTTTGAATGCAATTACTGAAATAAATCAAGTTTTTCAAAATATTCTAATTTACTGGCTTTTACCTGTACATAGACCCTTATTGATCCCATACATCCAACATAAAGATAAAGCTAATAAAGAGAGTTTTGGTGTGTGTGTGTGTTTTAGTATAAAATAGCTTTATTATAAGCATAACTAGAAAAGAATTTCTTACTTTAAAGTGACATTATGTTACTATTTTACCTTAAAATGACAGCCTTGAAATCATTTTGATGCTCCACTGACATGTAATAAGGAGAATACTGGCTGGGACCCGTCAGTGTCATGCTAGAACCGGAGTGGGGCTACCAGGTATTGGAACCAGGTACAGCATCCTCTATGGACGCCATGGCAGAAGTGAAGAGACTGAAGGAGACACGGAAGAAGCCATAAAGGAGAGAAAGTGACAGAGCAGGAGTAAATATGGGACGGTCTGTTACTTGAGGGCGAGTGTTTGCTAAATAAAAGTAAGCAAAACCAGACATCTTGCTGTTGGACTGGTAAGTAATAATAGCTGGCTGGCCTTTTCTTGTGTTGGTGCACTTGCTTGATGTTTGGCAAAGTCTGACTTGCTTGTTTTTGATCATAAGTAATGTATTCATAACAAAGGCACATGTACAGCTTTCCATATTTAAGATAGCGCTGTAGAAGTTAATTGCACTTTGAAACTGTAGCGGTGCTAATTGTTACACAATTTTGCTCAAGTTATATATTTTTCTGAAAAACTGCAGAGCACCTCTTTTATTCTAAGTGAGTTGCTGACAGTTCGGTAAGAGATTTGGCTGTGTTATGCTAGTAACAGCTAATGTAGACTCAAGCCACTAACCTCAAGCAGAGATGTGGAGCAGGCTACAGAAGTCTGTTGACCTCACATCTTTCTAACCCCCCCCCCATTTTTGTCATTTTAAACTTAAGTTTTCAACCCCAACCGAGGCAATTCATCAGACATCGGCAAGCCCCTTTTGGAGTCACAAAAGTCTTTATACAACTTTTTACATATGCGGTAGTACTCCTCCAGATGTGTAAACACACTTTGATGTGTCTAATCAGTGGAGTTCCTCTTTAAAGTTACCACTTTAACCTCATAGGGATTGCCTCATTGCAACAAAAATGCATCACTATGCAAACACTATAAACAATGTTCTGAAGTTGTCTTACATTTTTATTTTCCTAGAGACAGAGATGTAAATTGAATATGTAGTTTGAATTTGGAATACAGTTTTTACACTTGGGTGGAGATAAGGTTCAGCAGCAAGTATACACTAAAACTGTAACTTTAATACTACTGACATCTGGATTTGGACTGAAATTGGATGAAATGACAGTGATCGTTTTGGGTCTCAGCAGACATGAAGTACTCCCTGCAGTCCTTCAATGCGGATGAGGGGGTCTAGGCATAATTAAAGGGCCCCTCTGTGGGCAGGGCAGCATTGGCCCTGACAAAACACAGAGTGAAACACAAATAGTAGATTTGGAGGGTGAATCTTCCACATGGACTCACTTGTATACCGTTAAATGCACAGAAAAAAACGGAGACACAGAGAGAAACACACGCACAGGCACACTATGAGAAAGACACTTACTTAACCTCTTTAGAAATCACTTGAAAATACATGCTTTTCTCGCCTACATTTTTACCCCAAAAAAATTGCTACAGTTTCCCCATCCTTTGGCCCTCTGGGATGGTCCCGAGGTCATTGGGAAGCTAACACTCTCAGTTTTTTGTTTCTAGTGTCAGTGTGACAATAGGCCTTACTGACAGAGAGCTAAAGAGGTTAGAATAGAGAATTTCTATTTCCATCCAAGTAAATCATATGTAAAATTATTAAAAAACACTACTGTAAGCATATTACATGGGCTACATACAAAAATAGCACCCTAGCCACATGTCTAAATTTAATACAGAAAGAATTCAAAAGAAAATGACCCAGAAAATGGATTTTATTTGAAGTTATTTCTACAGATATATCTGTGTTTTTCTCATTTCTTTTCAGAAAAAAAGCCCAAAAAGTGCAAAATACAAAACTTCTCAAATAAAAAAATACATCCACATCACTCACATACATACCTGAAATAACTACATGCATAAATTTATAGAAATAAATAATTATACATTGATGAAATGGTGAAATTCCATAAGAAGGCCTTATTTTTGCTTTGACACAGCTGGAGCCATCACAGGGTTAAAATTTTCTGGTCAAGTGTGGTATCAATCGACTCGTCTTCTTATTGGCTACACAGGGAGGCCGGTTTCATAGCTTTTGATTCTAACTGGTTGGAAGAGCTGTCAATCTTTCCCACTTTTGCCCTCTGTAAATCCTGCAACTTGATTGGCTTCTATAAGGGCTAACTCAGGTTACAGTAGACGGATTGGCTGAAACGACCTGTCAATCGAACACTGGTAAGTCAAACAATACGTCTGAATAGAAAGATACATTGTAGCGTTATCTGGGCCGGCGGTAGGAGCGAACAAAATCCATAAATGATGGACTTTTCAGCTTTGTTTACGAGGAAACTTGGCCAGAATCTACAAGATTGTAAGGGGACCAGCTCATTTTGGATTAAAAGGATTGGATGTACTTATTCTTTGAACTGTTGGCGAAGCTCGTGTCTGAATAAAGACACGAGGAGAAAGGTAGGGACGCACGCTCGACTTTAGACACTATCGGCGCAGAATCCTTCTGTGTTTCTTTACTTCAAAACATGATTATAATATAATATAAGTCACCTTATGCTTTGTGTGTAGGCTTAATGGAATCATGAGACTTTAAGCTTTCTAATGATGTGCTGCATGAGCGTGTTTATGAAGATTTAATGCTTGCAATTTATGAGTGAAGAAAACGTTTTCTCCTAAAATGGAGAAAACGTCCCGGCAACGGGTCAAAGCTGGCAGAAAGGTTAAGGCTGTTTTATGCTTCTGCGGAGGCTCTACGCAGAGTTTTTGCCGTAGCCTACGTAAGTGTCCTGGTGTTTATACAATAGTGCACTGGTGTGTGCATCGAACCGGCATGTGTGTGGTGGAGGGAGAAGTGAGAGTGTGGCGACGATTAGCTTTGGAGCGAGTACTGACTCTAGAGTGATAGTGAGAGAACCAAAGTGTCTCCCCTGTTCTTTCTGACCAAGTTGAGACATCTTTAGCAGGAAAAATTAACCCAATCCTTGATTTCATGTTGTTTATGGAGAAGAAGGAAATGCAATGCTACTATGCCACAAAATGGCTGTGATCATGACAGACACCTGAAGTCATGAGGACCCACGAGATATCGCAAATTCACGTAGAATAGAACCACAAAACCAACAACCGTTTGTTTCCATCCAGAGGAATAGAGAGGAAACAACTGTGCTGTGTGTAGGGCAGGGAAATGAGCACGGCCGGATGTTTTATTTTGTTTCTGTGCTCGACTTCCTGTCCCGCACCATCTGCCGTGTGCTGAATTGCTGCGGAGCTCTCCGGCATCTGGCAAAAATAGAAGTTCTGCGTATCTGCTACGGAGGGCACCGGATTGCTGGAGGTGTGCCGGAGTCGGAACGAAGCCGTTTTGCAGTCAGTGAAAATACACACATTGACTTTATTGGAAACCTAATGACCCTACCGCCGTTCCCGAGCGGATCCTCAGCCGTTTTGCACCCAGTGGAAATTAGTAGTCAGAGCAACACACACACACACACACACACACACACACACACACACACACACACACACACACACACACACACACACACACACACACACACACACACACACACACACACACACACACACACACACACACACACACACACACACACACACACACACACACACACACACACACACACACACACACACACACAGATGGACAAAAACACACATTGGGAGGGAGGGTAATAAGATCTAGGATGTGTCACAGCATTGCAGTGACCTTTGACTCCTGACCCACTGGCCAACCCACAGAGTGTGTGTTGTTGCATGTGTGTGTTATTAGGTATGTTGGGGGGCTATCTCAACCAAGAATGAAGGGAGCAGCTGCAAACTCTCCCCTTCTCTCTCTCTTTTTACGTGCACTGTAACTGCCAACATTTACCAGACTCTTCTGGACTGAGCAAGGCAGAGACAGATTGCTTTTAAATTCATATGCCAAGTGGATGCCTGCAGTTTGATAGGCCTCTCATCCCTCCTTCCTGCCCTTCCCGCTCAAGGTTTCTCACCATTCTAGTTCATCTGCTAATCCCACTTGACTTTTACCTTTTTCCTTTATCCTATTTTCTTGTCCATCCCTCTTCCTCTTCTAGCCTCAACTACATTCATCTTCTACCACTTACTCGCCCCCCTGCGCTTTGTCTAGAAGATAATTTGCTTTCTTTTCTCATTGAAAGTGAAAAAGGTCTGTAAACTCTTATCAAACCGCTTATTCTCTCTACAACCCTGATTCACAGCCACGCTTCCCATCTTGTTCATGTCTCCACTCTGTTTGCAAGAAACCCCATCTGTTACCAAAAAGACTGACAAGAGAGAAAAGCTGTCGCAGTTGGAGGCCAGGCTATCAAAAACAAAATGGATGTCATGTCAAGAAGGCAAGGCATGCAGAATAGAAAACGCAACTGGGTGTTTTTCTAAATTCTGGATCAGGACGTGAACGTGTAAGCCAGCTGGAAAATGGCAGGCAATCTTCCCAGATCTTTCATGTTGTTTTTTTCCATTGGTTGCAGAGTGGGTCAGATCCTAGCTGCAACTTATTTTCACTACAAGGCTGAAAAGTTAGCAACACTGCTTACCAAAGACGTATATTACCATTGCTGGATAGCTCTTCACATTATAAACACCAGCCTATTACATAATAGGCTGTATACCTATATAATGCACTTTTGAGAAGCTAAAACCTAAAACATGATTTTGCTACTAAACTCCAGACTCCAGATATTTAGCTCCCTCTATAAATCACAATTATTTTTGAAGCCCTTTTTATTGTATTTAAAGCTATAAATGGCTTAAAACCAGCCTGCATTTCAGACTCCCTGTTGTTTTATGTCCCTATTTGTTCACTGAGATCCCCGACTGCAGGTTTGTTAGATAATCAGAGCCACAGTGACAAAGCAGCATTTTCAAATGTACTTACAAACTGTGGAAGTTCTAAAAATATATATATTAAGAAAGTTTTTTTAACAAGTCTATTTTGTTTGGTTTCAAGTTCAACTGGTTCTGTATACCTGTATTTATTACTATTATTATTATTTAAAAAAAGTATAGTAGTAAAGTATAGTAAAAATATCAATATAACATCAATCAGCCCTACATAAAGCTAATGGACAGTTGGTGATTGGTCCGGTCATTTGTGTGTGTGTGTGTGTGTGTGTGTGTGTGTGTGTGTGTGTGTGTGTGTGTGTGTGTGTGTGTGTGTGTGTGTCCATGAAAACAAGGAAGAAGCAGGGAAGAAAACAACCGCCATCTACAGAATGTTTCCAAAATAACAGCAGAAGCGTAGAACAGCAAGGAGGCCCAGTTTTTGTGTGTGTGTCCTTTTATTGTCAAAAACGGGAAATAACAGAGACAAAGTAACACTCTGAATTAGACTGCAGCCTAACCAAACAATCCTACACGCACACTTCGCAGAAAGCTCTGTGGTTTGAGCGTGCTCCCATGGCCATACATCGTCCTTGCAGCAGCAGTGTATAGCGAGTGTGAAGGACAGACAGAAATAGCTCCACTATAATTCCACTTGTGTAGTTAAAGTACACTCAGGGAATTGCAGAGTCCTCCTGATTCTGTGTGTGTGTGAATTTATGAATGTCACAATGTACTGTATACATACAGCAAAAGGCACATTTTCCACTGGCGTGGTTTCCATGGTCGGGAGAAAGAGACAAAATTACCACAAAAGAAAGGGAAGCAGTGAGGAATGTTCAGGCTGTGCCAAAGAATCTCAGGCATGTCTCTTTTTTGGGTGGGTGGGTTAGGGCAACTGATAGAAAAAAACATTTATTGGTAAACAAAAGGAGCAGACAAAACAGACACACAAACAGACATACACACACAGAGAGTGAGTGGCCTATACATATTTACTGCATACAGTATATAAATAAAAAAATGTGTCACCTGCGAAGTTACTTATTTACCTGCAACACTTTCTTGTTTGTGACTCAGGACGTTACAGAGTAAAAGGCATGGCACGCACCTAATGAATGAACTCCAGCTAATAAAGCCAAAATACTATAGGTTGTGACAGAAGTTAAATGGTTTTGTAACAGACTCTGAAGTCTCACCACACACACATTCAAAGACTTTGAAATCCTGTGACGTGGAAAAGAAACATTTCAGAAACAAGCCAAGAGCCGATTTCCTGGATTAGGGAAACTTTGGAGCAACAGTGCAGTAACCCCTCCCCCCATTCCCAGATACCCCCCTCTACCCCTCTTCCTCCCTGCTTAACCCAGCCCCTCTTTCCTGTGGGTGAGGGAGGGGAGAAAGAGTACATCACGAACACTAACGCCAAGCAAAACACACTGAAAGGAGGGAAGTCCCATTTCAGCCCTTAAAGCCTGCTCCCTCTGTGGGACACACATGAGCCAGACTTGCATCCAGTGCGACTTTGTCATAATGAGACCACAGCTCTTTCCTGGATGTGAAGTTGAAGGCAACAAGCTGTGCCAGGAGTAGAATCAGAGAACAACAAGTAGAGCATGTCTATATATATATATACACACGCACGCACGCACACATGCGCGCACACACACACACACACACACACACACACACACACACACACACACACACACACACACACACACACACACACACACACACACACACACACACACACACACACACACACACACACACACACACACACACACACACACACACACACACACACAGCATGCACTGCCCCCTTTGAAAAGCTGAGACCTGACAGTGTCATGGATTGTTCTAAATCATCGTCTGGAAAGACCAGGTGATGTCAATCTTAAGGTTTTAAATGCCCAGACTCATCTGACCTTGCCCCAACAATCAGCACAACACAATAGTTGACACTCACAAAGCAGGAGAAGGCTATAAGAAGATAGCAAAGCGTTTTCAGATGCCAATATCTTCTGTTCGGATTGTAATTAAGAAATGGCCGTCATCAGGAACAGTGGAAGTTAAAGCAAGATCTGGAAGACCAAGAAAAATATCAGACAGAACAGCTCGCAGGAGTGTGAGAAAAGCAAGTCAGAACCCACGTTTGACTGCACGATCCATCCAGAAAGACCTGGCAGACACTGGAGTTGTGGTACACCATTCCAGAAGAAGAAAACAAAAATCAGCGTTTGAAGTTCTCAAATGAACATATAGACAAGCCTGATGCATTGTGGAAACAAGTTCTGTGGACCGATGAGGTTGAAATAGAACTTTTTGGCCGGAATGAGCAAAGGTACGTTTGGAGAAGAAAGGAAACATAATTTAATGAAAATAACCTCTGTCCAACTGTTAAGCATGGGGGGGAGATCAATCATGCTTTGGGGTTGTATTGCAGCCAGTGGCACAGGGAACATTTTACGAGCAGAAAACAAGCAAAATAGACTTCACCCTCCCTTCGCCAGCAATACCATTTTTCTATAACCCTCCATACTGATGGGGGGAAAAAAGGCATGACCCTCCCCAACATTTATTGATGCCTTCTGTTCTGGTTTGTGCATGGCAAAGATGTACAAATTGTATGTACTTTTTTTTTTTTTAACAATCATGACATACATGACTAACCTGCTTTCTCATCTTACACACATACACTCCACTGTTATTTACTCACATTGTTGTGGAAACACAATAAGTATGGGAACTAAACGCACACTTCCTGTATTACTGCATTACTTCAAATAAGTTACTCCTTTAGTAAACTTTTAGTCACATGGAATAAAACATTGAGACCATTCAACACAGCGCACTAATAACAAATTCCACATGTGAACTGGTTGCTATGGACTCGTCACTAGGCTTCCTCGGTCAGTTAATGTACATTTTAGCATAGGTATAGCTGCCGAAGCTGAACATTGTCCAAAACCCATTGTCCAATATAATCCACCACTTGCCTGTTTGTCTATATATTAAAACTGGTATCCCATATTCGGGAAAAATCCTTATCCAAGAGACAACATGGCTTGTCTTTATACAGTACCAGCAACTCCTCCAATACTCTCTGGACTTGAAGCATCAATAAAAAAATCTATTTCCTTTAATGTTTCCTCACCTGACAGGGTCTGGACTGAACCTCTTAGGTTTTTGGGCTTCCAGCTAGCGGTCCATATTTTTGTCATTGTGATCCATTTTGTGAATCTGGGTGCATTCACAAGAGCTTAAATAGCTCATTGTTCAATAGGCCTACCTGTGATCGTGGGGGTAGGGTCAGGTGTAGTTAATCATGGGGGTGGGGGATGGTGCGATTTTTGTAGGGTCAGAGACTGAGAGCTACACTTTACTGCCTGTATATTCATTAGGGGTAGGAATCTCTTGGCACCTCACGAGTCGATTCCGATTCAGAGGCCAACGATTCGGTTCTAAACCGATTATCAATGCATCTCAATGCAACAATATTATGTACATTTCCATGCGTGATTTAAAAAAATATACATATAAATCTGAGTTTGTTAGATTTTGACATATGAAATGTTTTGTCTGCTGATTTGTTGTTTTTTTTGTAACCATTCCATGCTTAAGCCTTAAACATGCTTGTGAAAGTCACCTTCTCTCACAGTAATCTTCCATGTCAGAGGCTAGGGCTGCACAATTAATAAAATTTTAATCACAATCACGATTTTGGCTTCCCACGATCAAATTTGTGCCAGTCAGAGTTGTTTCCTGCACCCCGCAGCTAAGTTTCTAGATGTAGGCAGTCATAAAGGACAGAGTAACCTGAGGAAAATTCCACAACAGATAGCAGTCGTCATACATCGGTCATAAGGTTTACCAGTTTACTAGTAAACGCAACATTTTGTCCCGTCTGTCTTGTTTTTCAGACAACAGAAGTGACCAGTGCTAGTTAGTGTCTGCTAGTTCACAGGGTTCTAGGGCGCGAGTAATATTTTTCCTCTAGGTTGCACTTTAACTTTACAGAATTAAGCAATGAATCGTTCTAGAGAGAATCGCGATGCATTTAAAAATCTATTTTTCCCCACCGATTTTTTTCACTGATTTATTTGGATTTTCACATTAATGCTCATGTCAGCTCCATAATTTGCTACACACTATGGCGACGCTTCCTCACTTGGGGCGAGAGAGGTAGAAATGTTACAGCAGAGAGCGGCGACTGCTTCTATGAAGAAGAAAAAATACATATAGGCTGCCAAATTACATGTACCTCGTGAAACCAAATAGTGTTTGTGTGAGTGTTGTGAGCTCCTCATCACTCAATCTTTCTTACTATACTTAGTTAGATACTCCCGTTTCCATGGAAGGAAAATCACCGTAGATATGATCATTGTTTTAGTGTACAACACAAAAGAGACAGAAAGGAGGGAGGGAGAGCCTGTATTGGGCAAAGGCAATAATACAGTACATTGACAGTAAAATGTGAATTAACTAACTTAAAACAGTATGTTGTAGTTTCTGTATTTATTCCAAAAGTATTTATCAGTAAAACAGTTACAATAAGGGGAAAAGTGAAAGACAGAATCCCAAAGAAAATTCCAGAAAATCACATCATATGAATTTATTAAAATTGATAACCATCTAATGAGGAAAAACAAGTATTTGACTCCCTGGACAAACAGCATGTTAATATTTTGTAGAAAAGCCATTATTGGCCAGCACAGATGTCAAACGGTTTTTATAGTTGGTGACAAGGTTTGTGCACATTTCGGCAGGGATGTTGGCCCACTCCTCCCTGCAGACAGCCTCCAAATCATTCAGATTCCGAGGTTGTCGCCTGGCAACTCGAATTTTAAGCTCCCTCCAAAGATTTTTAATTGGATTCAGGTCTTGAGACTGGCTAGGCCACTCCAGAACCTTGATGTGCTTCTTCTTCAGCCACTCTTTTGTTGCTTTGGCGGTGTGCTTAGGGTCGTTGTCGTGCTGAAACACCCATCCTCGACCCATCTTCAGCTCTCTCACTGAGCGAAGGAGATGTTGGTCCAGAATTCCACGATACATGGCCCCGTCCATCCTCCCCTCAATACGATGGAGTTGTCCCGTCCCCTTGGCTGAAAAGCACCCCCAAAGCATGATGTTGCCACCACCATGCTTGACGGTGGGGATGGTGTTCTTTGGGTTGTACTCTGTGTTCTTTGCCCTCCAAACACGACGAGTTGAGTTGAGGCCAAAAAGTTCTATTTTGGTCTCATCTGACCACATCAACCTTCTTCCAGGCCTCTTCTGAGTCGTCCAGGTGGTGAATGGCGAACTTCATGCAGGCCTGTACATGTTTCTTCTTGAGCAGGGGGACCTTGCGTGCGCTGCAGGATTTCAATCCATGACGGCGTAGTGTGTTACCAACCGTTTCTTTTGTATCTGTGGTCCCAGCTGCCTTCAGTTGATTCATCAGTTCCCCCTTGTGGTTTTGAGATGATTCCTGACCGTTCACATGATCAGGGACACCCCACGAGGCGAGATCTTGTGTGGAGGCCCAGACCGAGGGAGGTTGGCGGTGGTGTGGTGCATCTTCCATTTCCTGATAACTGCACCGACAGTTGATCTTTTCTCTCCAAGTTGCTTTCCGATTCTCTTGTAGCCCATCCCAGCCTTGTGCAGATCTACAATCTTGTCCCTGATGTCCGTAGAAAGCTCTTTGGTCTTGCCCATGGTGGTGATGTTGGATGCTGGTTGTTTGGGTGTTGACAGGTGTCTTTTATACAGGTAACGAGGTGAGGCAGGTGTATTTGATGTAGATAATTGGTTGGGATTGGGGCTGTGTCTTAAAGAAAGACTAACTGGCTTGTAGGAGCCAGAATACTTGCTGTTTGGTAGGGGGTCATATACTTGTTTTTCCTCATCAGATAGTTATCAATTTTTATAAATTCATATGATGTGATTTTCTGGAATTTTCTTTTGGGATTCTGTCTTTCACTGTTAGAATGTACATATGATTAAAATTATAGATCGTTGCATTCTTTGTAAGTGGGCAAACCTGCAAAATCAGCAAGGGGTCAAATACTTATTTCCCCCACTGTAAATATCTCTTCACTTGTTATCCATTTAAAAAGGTCCCATGGTAT
Source organism: Percina caprodes (assembly GCA_013375575.1). Taxonomy (NCBI): domain Eukaryota; kingdom Metazoa; phylum Chordata; class Actinopteri; order Perciformes; family Percidae; genus Percina; species Percina caprodes. The sequence goes on along the minus strand of JABXJD010000011.1, from coordinate 549,203 downwards.
GAAAATTTCACTTTGAGTTTTTTGAACATTAATATCCGTTCCCCCAGCCTGTCTATGGCCCCCCCAGTGGCTAGAAATGGCGATAGGTGTAAACCAAGCCCTGGGCATCTTGCTCTGCTTTGAGAAAATTAAAGCTCAGATGGGCGGATCTGGAACCTTGCTCCTTATGAGGTCATAAGGGGCAAGGTAACCTCCCCTTTCTCTGCTTTGCCCGCCCAGAGAATTTGGCCCACCCATGAGAGAGACATCATGGCTTTCAAATGAGCGAGTGGCAGTTGGTAAAGGCCACCCCCCCCCCCAGAGCAAAGATACGTAGTTCTGTTAACATGACTAATGATTCTTTTTTTAAGCTGATGCTTCTTTTCTACTTGAGTGCAAGTCTTGAAGCACTCACTTTTCAGTATCGGTGGAGGCCAGCAATATTTATTAAAAAACCCTTCTCACTTTCTTTGACACACAGACAGGCACATGAACTAAAGGCTTGTTGAATTCAAGGCGAGGGCACAAGCAGTGAAGAGACTGTGGATCCTATATATAGCCGAGATGTGACAGGACATCCGAGGACAGGGAAGTCTAGACACAAACGACACAGCTCTTAGTCAGACTGTGTGTGTGTCTTTGAGTTCAACATGGCCTTGTTATCTCACATGTCATTATAGAGCCTGTGGAAAGCTGTTTTATAATAATGTCACAAGATTGCATTGATATCACAGCCTAGTCTGATCTGATTGGCAGGCAGTTTTGACTTAACCAAATGACAACAACAGAAGAGACACTCAGAGGGGAAAGGGGGAGCATACGAGATCTGAGAAAAGAAAATGTATCAGAAAGATAGTGACTCATCAGAAGAGGAATGTCCCATCTCTGCATAGAACCAAATACACCACTGCAATGAGCGCTCCCTTGACAATACTTTAAATCATCCCCTCCCTTGCTCTTGTCATTTGTTCCTCCCTCCATCTCTCTCCCTTTCAATCAATGGAAGGGATCATTGTTGTTTCCCAACATTAGCAGAGCATTGGTTTTGGACAGGGATGATACAGCTAGCTGACCACGGCTGCTGTACCAGGAGCACTGTACCGCCAACATGTTGGGAACAAACACACACAGGGCCAAGACGGCCTCTCCGCTTGTGTTGCCAAGAGAGTGCAAAGCCAAGAGGCAAATTCCAGCACTGTGTGGATTTTCAAAGTTACACTGTTGAATTAATTCCAATTCTTGTCTACAAAAACTAATGTTACTAAATAACATGTGTGTTGCTGCAGCTGTATGAATCACTGCATCACATCCTCACCACAGATGTTAGCTTATTATTACTCCCACCAGAGGATATGATGTAAACCCAAATCACCACAATGACTGATCGTGATTCAACATTACTGTCACCAGTCATCCTGTGCATTCATCACACAGGAATGACTTTCATACAATTCACTAACTCTGGCTAACAAAGATTAAATGTTACAACAGAAGGGAGAGTGGGGAAGTTTTTAGTCCGTGTAGGCTACAAATAGTGGGCGAGGCTTGCTGCAGTGTTTTATAGAGGATGGCTACCTAACTAGAATGAAAGACTATTTCACACAGCAAATGCCATATCAGTCACGGCTGTGCCTGTTGCTTATATTTGATTACAATATTACACAGCTCTGTTACACTAAAGGCCTCTTTGCAGTCACCGCAGCAGACCTGTTGCGCACCAATGTGACATCAAAATGATGTCAATCTCACTGGAGCTTGAGATGTTCTGATGTTTAGTGTAACAAAGCTGTGTGACATTGGAATCAAATATATAAATGAAAATAGGTTGAGTATACCTAATATTTACATCTGATACTGCCTAAAACGCTGGTATTGGGAAGTACTGGAGTTTATGCACCGATCCGATACCATGTAATAAACCCCTAAATAATCTATGTTCTTTTTCCGTTATAACTGACTGTCAAACTGGATGAAAAAAAGAACGTTCTAAGGCGTTCATTGTTTGTGTTAAAGGCCCTAACACACCAACCCGGTGTCAGACAGTCTGGCAAGGTGGGTATCTTGAGTCTGTTTGGTATGTTCTGTGTCGTTGTCCGTTGGAGGGGCCAGCAGCCTTCACTTTGGCCAACTGCCAGCATTCTGACTCAAATGACCAATTTGATGAGCCTGACTAGAGTCCCTCAAAATCTGACAAATCTTCTAAATTGACCTTTGTCGAGGTGAAATGAAGACAGATACAGATACAATTTTCACAACTGTTTTACTGATAAATACTTTTGGAATAAATACAGAAACTACAACATGCTGTTTTAAGATAATTAATAAGTAATAATAAAAATATTATTACTGTCAATATACTGTATTATTGCCTTTGCCTCATACAGGCTCTCCCTCCCTCCTCTCTGTCTCTTTTGTGTTGTACAATAAAACAACGATCATATCTAAGGTGATTTTCCTTTCATGGAAAGGGGAGTATCTAAGTAAGTATCCAACACCCTGTGTGGGAAAGATTGAGTGATGAGGAGCTCACAACACTCACACAAACACTATTTGTTTTCACAAGGTAAAGTGAAGCAGCCTAAAAATGGAATTTTTTTTTATTTCAAAGAAGTGGTCTCCGATCTCTGCCGTCTCTACCTCTCTCATCCAGTGAGCGGTACCGCAGCATGTGACAAATGTCGGAGCTGACATTAGTGAATAAATCAGTGAAAGCACAGGAATGACAGTGATGTCCCACAGTTGTGATGTTGAAATAAAATCTTGTTCTTTTGGTCTGAGACCTGCCAAGGTCTATCAACACAGCTCCACCGACCGGAAGTGCACACAAGCCAGGTTAAGACCATAGAATGTAAGTCTATAAGATCGTAAGCAAAGTGGGATGAAGAGAAGATGGCTAACGTTAGGCTAAAGCTAACTCCTTAGCAACTATTACTACACAGCATTCTCCTCGCCAATGCAAACAAAAAATATGATCCAGATCACCGCTCGTAAATGTATTATGGACTGCAACATCATGATTTTCACAAAAACATGGTAACAACAGCACTGTGCAACCGCATGTGTAGACAATGAGTGTGACACTACAAAGGCAAGACACACAAGTGTAGATGACGTTACTCACGCAGACGTTGGCCAACTCTGGCAAACTCGCGCTCTCCTCCTTTTCAACATGAAATCAAAAAAGTCATCAAATTTGCGGGTCGCACATGTGCAAGTAGTTGTAATAAATACTAAGTTGCCTGCTAAGCGTTGAACATCTGTCTATGAACTTAAGTATTCCTGTTGAATGCAGCAAATATGGAAGCAATCCTTGGTTTGAGACTGGGGCTCTGGCCTAGTGTGGTGATGTGTTTGAAAGTCAGTGAGAGTAAGAGAGGACAATCAGAGAGACAGAGAAAGAGAGAAAACCCTTATATAGCTGAACTGGGAGTGATACTGTGAAAAGTGCTGCGATGTGGGAAAAACAACATCAGAAACAAGTAAACAAGAGTAGGAAAGTGTATGTGTAGTTCCCTTCAAAAGTGGAAAACGTCTGTCCTCGCCTGCTTCCACAGGTAATTTGTAGGCAGAATAACATGCATACTGAAGATCCAACAATCACAAGGCAGACTTGACATCGAGAAGACAGCCGATCAGGGAGGGCTGTCAGGAGCTGACATATTACACGGCAGCACACATATACACACAAGCGTGCAAAGAAAGAAAACAATGTAAAACTGAGCAAAAGGAAAGTGATAAGCAGCAAGCATGTGGGTGAAAACTGTCAAAAAAGGAAGAGAAATAGTGAGGTAGACAGATGGAAAAGAGAGAAAGGGGGGCCTATCATTCAGCTTTACACCCTACAGGATGAACAGGGCCTCTCTGTGCTCCTTCTCTGTTCAAACACACCTCATAGCTGTCTCCCTGCATGCACACAAAACATACATACACCACACATAAATACATACAAACAAACTGCAGTCTAACGATTTTGCCAAAAACAGATTCCTACTTCAATCAAAAATTAAATGTTAGTCTTATTTGTGAAATAAGCATGTGAAACATTTCAACTATACCCTTCAAAGAATCAGAATTTAGAATCGATAAGAACCGGAATCGAAATGATGAATCAGAATTGGAATCCCAATCATTAAAATCCAAACAATGCCCAACCCTACCAACTTGACAGCCTGGGATGAGTCTACTCTCTGCTGTCCTTTATTCATTATTCATCTGTCCAAACTGGTCAGACTCGACACCCAAATATGCACATGCCTACACACACAAACACACTAGTTTGGTCAAGGGCGGACCAGTGGTATTGTTTCACAGGGGAAGCAGGGTGGTGATAACGGATCGCCATGCTTATCTGATTGCCTCACACACACCCACGCAGAAACACAGACAGTCAAACAAGCATGTACGCACACGCACATTTTCACCATCCTTTCCCATCAGCTGTTATGCATGACCACACACAGACTAACAGGTTGGTGCAGGGCAAGGAAGTCCCACCACCACACAAACGGATATATAATCTGGCCAACATAATTACATCCAATCTGCAGAGCACTTTGGGGCTAGCTAAGATATTGTGGGTTATTTTTTGGTGTGTGACATGCTCACAGCTTCACAAGGTGACAGCTTACATTACTAAATTGATATGTCTGTGCACTGTGTACAGTATGAGTAAATGCATATGTGTATACTTTATTTTGCCTCTGTGGTAGAAGCTACCCCAGCATAAGAGGGGCCATCTTGAAACTGAGGCACTTTTATAACACCAAAGCTAAACAAACACAAACACAAGCATATTAGAGACAGCCTGCAGTGCTTGGCCAAAAACTGGGCCCATAAATGTCCAAGTCACTTTTTCCATACTCAGCAACTCTTGTATATAAATGCTACAGAGGGAGGGAGAGTAAATAACCATGGAAAGAGTATTGATGTGAAAAAGAGCAGAAAGGGAGAAGAGGGACAGAATATAAACCTTAACTTAAAAGCCCAGGAGCCTTAAGCAATTAGCAATGACACAGAGAGAGAGAGAGAGAGAGAGAGAGAGAGAGAGAGAGAGGATGAAGAGCAAGCCAGCAGGGTGAGGGAGGGATGCAGGCAGTGACAGATAATGAGCGGATGACTGTGCACCATTTCAACTCTGGTGGTACAATCAGTGACATGTTCATTCTTTTGGTTCACACTTATAATATTAACAAACCAATGCCACAGTGTAAACCTTATAAGATCACAAGTATGTTTTAATGATCGCACCTCCTAATAGTTCACATAAGAACGCACACGTGTCAGTTCAAATGTGATGCAGAAAAAATGCACGAGACCCAGCGTCACCAGGAGGGAAAGGCAGAGAGACAGGGAGTGAGAGTAGCCTCAGTGGTGCACTCCAAAAACAGCAGACAGGTCCTTAGCTAATTTATTTTATTGTCAACAACTTCAGTGTTCTTCTCCATTCTCCCTTTTAGAAACCCACGTAGTATACTACGTAAACTGTTTCACAAGTTCATACACTCCTACTACACAACAACAGATCCAGTCCTTGTGAAAGCTGATCACCAGAAGGGAATGGTTTTGAAAGAAAAAGTCAACAATAATTCTTACTTTTGCTCTTGCTCTTCATGCACAATCAGAACATATCTGAACACTATCTCTGCCCCCTCCCTACCTCCAACAGGAAAGTAATTTGCACATTATTCTCTAGATTCCTTAAATCACATAACATAAACAAGCCATTAAGTGGCTCAATGTTTTTATAAGACAAACAAGTGTATTATCTCAAGGGCCTGGCAGAAACTACCCGAGCAAGGCATGGAAACGATTAGCTAGCCACGTCCAGCCAGCACTATGCACCAACACAAGCCTCGGCCTCACTCCCAGGGGCTGCATGGCCTATAGCCCCAGACTATTCCACGAAATGTATGCAAGTCAAGAGAATACCCTCCTTATTGTTGTTTGTGCTTACAATGAACCTCTTTATTACTTAAAGTGTTGCTCAGCAGAGACCTGCATGGGACAAGAAGACACAGTATACAGCCATGAGTCGGGAGCATCTCTGAATGGGACCCGGAGGATAGGATCAACTGACCTGTCAGGCCTCTGGTGCTGAAACAATTAGTCAACTTATCAGTGAAGACAGAGAATGAATGGGAAACCAATTTGTTAATTGATTAAAAGGTTTAAGTTATTGATGAAGCAAACCAGCCAAACATTTTCTTATTCTAACTTGTTATATTTTAAGGGATTTGGAGATTTTTTTACTGTTTTATATACGTGACATTGAAGTTTCTTTGAGTGTTGGTCTGTTAACCAATTTTACTATTTTCTGACTTGATGAAGGTCATCTCAGTTTTAAGAAATGTATACATATGAAATTAATTAACATATTATAGCCTTGTAAGAAGTACCAAACTAATTAGCTAGCTATTTAGCTACTGTTTGTGTATCACGTGTTTAGGATTGTGAGGCATGGCCAACTAATTAAACGCTTTTCTTCTTGTCGGGTGGTTAGTTAACTTCTGATAAATGGCCGATTAGTTAGTCAGTTTACCAGCCACTTACCTGCCCTCAAGATACATAATGAGAGCACAAGTTTAAGAGTCGCGAGGTTTCACAACCCTACAGCTCTACTGTAACTATATGTTCAAGCGTTTCCCCCATTAAAGCCCCAACATAGCAGTCGAGTTGTAGTAAGCTAACCTTGTCCTAGCAGTGGTCAACGGCTGGTTGCCCGCGACAACGTTCTGTCTGTTCTCGTAAACAAACGGTCTACTCCCTGACGCTACGTGAGAACTCATTCAACAGACATCACAGCCACAATAAACCCAAAGGAACACACACTGGGTCCCATAAATGCCCCCATCTGCCGCCGCAGCCTCCCGGGTTTACTCTCCCCCACCATCCCGACTTGTTCGCAGCACAGCAGCGGGCCCCTCAGAAACCAAAGCAATGCGTCGCATCGAAGAATATGGAAAGTTAACTTAGGTTACCACTCAAATTAACTGCTGAAGACAACTGTAGCGGCTACAACTCCCCGTATTCAAGCGAAAAATCTCGGCATACAACATCACTCACCTCCTCTCCAGTGTGTTCGCGTCCTCTTCGCTGGGCTCCTGTCTAGTTTCTCCTCCCCTCTGTTTTCTCTCAGCTTTCCTCCTCCCTCCCAGATGCCGCTGTTCGCCAACAGGGGGAACCGGGGGACGCTGCTCCGGAAGCAAACGCACCTCTTTACTGCCTGCTGTCTAACCATACTAGCTTAGTACTATTTTATCATAGTGTAGTGGCGCTGCTACAAATGAGTACTTTAATACAACTAACTAAAGAAAAGGTCATTGTAGCCTACTGAAGGACATTTGCTAACTTGAATGTGTTTTATATGTTTTGGAAGTTTTTCCCCAAGAAAATTAACAAGATCATGATCTAGAACAATGATTCTAAAAGTGGGGTCCAGAAAAGTTAATAACATTGTTAGAAAAAGAAAAAGTGGGGTACATTAGGCCAATAGCAAGTAGAAACGTAGTACGCCTGTGTACTATTACACATGAGGGTATGGTAGTAATTGTGCTGTTACTATCATCATGCCATAAGATAAGTTGGATAGTGTTGTTGTAGTATATTGTAGTGTTATTTTAACAAAATATGGTTCATTTAATAACTACATTATTTGAAAAGTGAAAAACAAACAACACAGTCAAATGGCTGAATTGAAATGTCTTTCAAAACATTAAAACAGTCACACTGGGTGTTGATAAAAAACACATCACACCATCACCATATGATAATGCCATCACTTAGAAACTCAAAGTGCTTCTATCAAATAGCAAAATATCAGCCTACAAATAAACATTATCAGTTTGTAATGATTGTTATGAACCAGTCCTACCTATTAATACAAATTCAAAGAGCATTCAACATTGGTAATACATTTACAGATAATAAACCAACATTCATATTAGATTTTTCCAGATGACTACAAAACCACACACAACCACCACAATGGCAGCAATGGGTTGAATTCAGTCGCTTTGGAAATATACTGATAAGGAACTACTCAAATAGTTTTAAGTCTGAAATAAGCACACTCTATTGTTTGGTGAAATTAAATTCAGCAGGATTTTCATTTGAAAAAAAAGAAGAAGAAAAAGTGTAGGGCCTATTTTTGAATTTCTGTCTCCCTTGCAATAAGAGGCGCCTAGAACCAACTTAAATCTTCGAAACTTTATACTTGTTTTGGTCTAACTTGGCAGTATTCAAGTCCCAAGGTGCATTGTGTGCATTTAGGGTAAATATTGTTTGTAAAAGAAGAAGAAAATGCATTTCTCCTGTCCTCTCCTTGCTGAAAACAGACTTGCATCAAATTTCTTCAGGCCACAGTCCCAGAACACTTTATTGTTGAATAGCATTTTGTCTATTCAACAACTGGAGTTGTATTTGAGATAAGTAATTTGATTACCTTTGAGCTACTTTCAAGTCAAAATGAATAGGAGGCAATTTGGCCTGGGAGGTAGGAAAGGGATTGTAAGCCACTTTGCTTTGAATAAATGCCAATATGGTATACATGATTTGTTGTTTATGTTTATTTATGTGCAAGTGCAAAACCGCAAAGTAGGAATTACAGTTTAATTTGTTGAAATCTGAGTTAGCAGAGGACTCATGGCAGTGAGATTTAGTTGGGCATATGTGCAAGGTTGAGCATCAACAAGACACAAGCAGCCACCATGTGCATACAAAAACACATGACACATTACATGTTTTCGTCAAAACATTGAGTGAAATGTCACAGAATTGGGTTGAGACGTGTGCCTTCCTTACACTGAAACCTATTGACATTGGTGACTTCCTGACTTTTCCTCTATAGCGCTATCAAGCGGTTCAAATTTTCACTTGTCGATCATTTCAGCTTGTGTCATGGATGCCTCTAAAACGACCACATTTCTCTGAGCTGTACTTTAATTATTGCTGAATCATACATATCAATAACATTCATGGAGACTGTGTTAGACTTATTTTATTTCTGATGCAAATAGCTGCCCACTTCCCATGCATACCAATTTATATTCACACAGTATAGGGTAGTACAGTACAGTCTAATAAAATGATGACACCTGGTGGTTAGACTTATAATTACTGATGTTTATAAGCAAGTGTTCTGTAGGTTGTAAAGTATACAAATAGTGCAAATAAATAAAGAATGTGGATATACATGGACTAGATGACTTTGTACACAGTTTGGTGTTACATGGTGTAAAGGGTCTGCAGTGATGTTACCTGCTCATATCCTGAATGGGGGGGAGGCTCTGCAGTCCTGACCGTCCGTTCCTGTCCTGTTTGGTGGCTGATCCAAACCACACAGTGATGGACATGCAGAGGACAGACTGGGTTGTTGCATTGTAGAAGAATCAGCAGCTCATGAGGTAGTTTGAACTTCCTAAGCTGGCGCACTAAGTACATCTTTTTAGAGCTGCAAAGATTAATTGATTAGTTTTTAAATGAATTGCCAACTAGACTGATAATCAGACTGAGTCATTTTTTAATGAAAAAAGTAAAAAATGATCTGATTCCAGCTTCTTAAATGTGAATAGTTTCTGCTTTCTTCACTCCACCATGACATTTAATAAGTTTTGGGCAAAACGGCATTTGAGGACGTCATCTTGGGCCTTGGAAAACACTGATTGACATTTTTCACCATTTCTGACATTTCATAGGCCAAACAACTAATAAATTAATTGAAATAAGAATCAACTGATTAATAAACTATGAAAATAACCGTTAGTCGCAGATCTACAATAACCACTGGGCCTTTTTCATGATGGTGTCAATATTGTATGTCAGGTCCTGGGAGATTGAGGATCCCAGAAACCTGAAGGAATCCACAGTGTTGGCCACTGTCATCTCCACAGTTTCAGCTTTCAAATGTGTAGATTTTCTTTGCTACTAAAATCTCCTTTGTCAGTGTGTTTCTGGCGCGGTTGTACAGGATTTGGTACCCACTTCTAGACCTTCTCCTTGGTCTGAACAGTAGGCCTACATGTGCAGGCCTATAAGTTTAATTATCCAAACGTTTAACTTCACAACGAAAACAACTCCGTAAATATATTGTGTAATAGTGAATATTGCAACTTTATACACGCGCTGGAAATGTGAGTACATATATGTCAGGTGTTTACTACACATAAAAGAGATGTTGTTTCCTCCGCTCTCCTTCAGCTCAAAGTTGTAACTACTCCAATCCGCCAGGCGGCGCTGTGCTGGCGTCGTCACCTCTTGTTAACCAATCATCGATCAGTAGCCAGCCGTTTGAAAAGGAAGCGGGCGGTTTCCAGGCAGCGGTCCGCAGAGCGGGTTCATTCGGAAAATAATGAACAACATACAAAAAATATAATATACTATCAATCATGGAAGTGGGTTAAAATAGCTAACTAAATGGAGTTCCAATACGTTTCGTCGATCACTGTTGATAAGTTGTAAGGGCGTTGATATAATTAGCACGTTTTTGCAAAAGGTCGAGCTAGGCTAACTTGACTAGCGGATGTTAATGCTGGTGGTCTATTGAATGTGACAGAAAATACGTTTGGCACAGTTATATCTGTGATTTGAAACATGAAGCCATTAAAGCCATTATTTTTGAAGACCTACGGTAAGGAGAGGCGGAAGCTGTCCGCTTGGATCTCACCGGAAAACCGCAAGCAGGCCTTCGACAGCACACGCTCAACAGACGGTGATGTGTCCGTCTGTGAACCCGCAAAACCTCCGATGTTCAGGTATGTCAAGGCTAGTGTCACTTTAGCCGTATGAAGCCTGACATGATAAAGCCTGGCGTCTATCTCCATGAACCCCGTACGGTTGTGATTGTGGGGGAGACACTAGGACGATAAAGGAAATATTAGCTTGAACTAAAAGATATCATCATTGAACTTCCCCAGTTGATTACATCCATTAAAACAATTGTGTGTTATTTTCTTGTTATGCAAAGGAGATATTATCTAATGCTAGCTTTTGGTGAATTTAGGAGAAATCTACTGTCGCAAATGGGCGATGTGTAGTAAAATAAATACCTTAATGTTTTGGATGTTTTTTCCCACACTATTCTGAATGAAGACATGGAGACACAATAGTCAAACAAAAAATTTAATTTTGATTTATAACATCTTTAAGTTAGAGTATGACTGATATTTCGGTATGTTTGATATTCTCATTGGTTTACTTCGTGCTCATCACAGTTGTTTGTACATATATGAGTTGACATGGCGCATTCTATGGAGCAGCTGGTAATCCACACACAACTGCAGTACAGCAATGTCATTTAGTAACAGTGCCGCAGAGCATGACTAGTTTCTCAACTGTAAAATGTCTAGCTCCTAACCAACCACTGACCAAGGACTCTACTGGGCAACATATCGATGGTATATCGCTATCGCGATATGAGACTAGATAGCGTCTTAGATTTTGGAAATCATAATATGACAAGTGTTGTCTTTTCCTGGTTTTAAAGGCTGCATTACAGTAAAGTTATGTCATTTTATGAACTTACAAGACTGTTGTAACTGTTCTATTATTTTCCTTTACCACTTTAATTAGTCGTTATATCCACATCATTACTGATGATTATTTATCAAAAATCTCATTGTGGAAATATTTTGTAAAAGCACCAATAGTCAACACTACAATATCAATATTGAGTTGTTTGGTATAAAATATTGTGATATTTGATTTTCTCCATATTGCCCGACCCTACTAATATATAATTATCAAAATATTTAAACTGTGAAAAATTATGTATCTACCTGCTCTCACATTTGATACTGTATTCCTACTGCCCCTAATGTGTTCATCCTTTTTTATTTTTCATTTTGAAGAGAGAGGAAGACTAGTGTTGCTAGTCGCAGAGCATGGCGTCCTGCCAAGAAAAGGGCCATGCTATGTCTGGCTGAGAAGAGCAGCAGCAGTGATGAGACTCCCACCCCTCCTTCCTGTCCTCGGCCTGCCCAGCAGAGCAAGACAACCAGGTCTGTGAATAAAAATGAGACGTTATTATTAACTTGTTTTTGTAAACCGTTAACCAATTTTAGATTATTAACATAACAGTTATGGATTGCATTCCCAGTCAGATTTCATTACACTACAAGGTTTTATAATATTGTCTGATAAACTTTTTGTCCTCCACAGCAGAGACAAAATATCCTTGTTTCCTTCACATTTTTTTCCCTAATCTACTTGCTAATGCTCCATGTTCTACCTTGCTTATTGATTGGTTTTAATTATTTTCTTTATGATGATAGTGAAGAAAACAAGTGATAAAGCAGCCAACCCTGGCAGGAGAAAAGTCATGTTGATTGTATCATCACTGCCCTTAACATGTTCATCCATTTTTGTCGCAGAGAGAGGAGGACTGGCGTTGCTAGGCGTAGAGCGGGGGGTCCTGCCAAGAAAAAGGCCATCTTATGTCTGACTGACACCAGCATTGATGAGGAGAACATCTCTCCCTTCTTTCCTCAGCCTGCTCAGCAGAGCAAGACATCCAGGTCTGTGCACAAACAGGCAGAACACAATGTGAATGATTGTCAGCATGTACAGGGTTTTGTGGTTGTTGTTAGGACAGCAGTGTCTGCAAAGATACAAATGACAATACTGGCATTAACAGAGGTCTTGTGCATTCAAGCAGATCCAACTGTTTTAACAGTTTCTAAAATATCCTCATTGCGAATGCTGCACTTTGAGATCTCAGATCTAGGGCTGCTTGTTAAAATGTCAAAAATAACAAATACCCGTCAGCAATTACCAGAGCCCAACATGATGTCTTCAAATCCATTTTGTCACCTTATTAATTAGCTGAGGAGTGTCTGATATCTGTGGCGGTGTTCAGACCGATTTTGGCGCTGCATAAAAACAACCCAACCCTCCTATTCATTTGAGGAAGTCCGGCAGCACAGCAGGGGGCGCCGACGCAGAGGGCAGTTGCAAAAAAAAACAACACAGGGTCGACCTGCGAAAAAGGTTTAACTCGGCCTAACAATGCAACATCATCAGGCAGGGTGATGCAACGGTATTTCTACTATTTACCTTGTACCTAGTGGTACATTTTTATTTTTTATTCCCAACTTGTATATATTTTAAATTATTTGTTCTTATATTCTATACTATTATTTCATGTACATTGTGTCCTGTTATTTCATGTATATTCTCTATGCGTGCTGTGTGTCTGATATTTTGCTGCTGCAACACTGGAATTTCCCTTTTTTTGAGATCAATGAAAATCTGTCATTGCGACAAAAGATAAAACTGTTGCAGCTGAGATAACTTTAGCTTTCTTTCTTCTCTTTCTCAGTGATCATCTTCTTTCTGCCGGCCGCTTTGTAACCCGCCGAAGACAGGCTGCGGCCACCAAACCCCAACTCCCTAAATCAACGTTCAGTATGCTCAACTCTTCAGATGACTTTACTTCTGGAGCTTTGGCGTCTAGGAGGATTCTTCGGGCAAGGAGGGTCCCCCCGTCATATGTGGTATCAAGTGCAGAGAACTCGATGAATGCTGCAGGGACTGCTTGCTTTGCCATCAACCCCTTCAGAGAGATATCCCTCAATGAGTTGACAGATCACAGCCTCGGACCCTGCCCCAGGAAACCCATCTTTTGCTCCACGCCCTCAGCAGGCTCCTTCAACAAACGGCCACGCCTTAAACCCTTATCAATAAATGATCAATCTTCCACCCCCCCATCCATGTCAGTGAGTTGTATAGGCGTCTTCAGCACATTCCAAGAAGACGTGGATTCACCAGGGCAGCGCATCTCTGCACCACGTTCTGCACCACCCATTGGACATCATTCTGGGGAGAAGCTGCTGTCGAGCCTTGGTGAGCAAGAACCAGACCTGCAGCCCAGGATCACTAACAAGAGAAGTAGCTGTAGTGTGGAAGCCAAAAGCTATGGTGAAGACACAAAAACCAAGAATGCTGGGAAATTACCGAGTCTGAATCTGCTCTCTACCGATGACAGCGAAAGCAGAAGTCATTTTGTTCCATCAGCCGGAGGATCAGAATGGCACACAGAGGCTCTAAAGGAGAAATGTTTGACCGAGCACTGCTCGGTGCCGCTAGAAAGATTGGACAGCATCATTATTTCTCAGCTATGCAGTCAAACAACCTACTCATCCTGTTTAGGACGTTCAAGCTCAGCCCACAGCCAGCAAACAAGTGAACAGCCACTGTTTGTGGAAAGCTGTCAAACTTTTGACATTTTATGTTCTTCAGAATCATCATTTGATCTTCATTTATCTGCGACAAACATTAAAACCAGTGATTATATACAGTCCGTAAATAGTTTTGAATCTTCTGAACATGTCACTTCAGCGATTGGCAGTCAAAGCGCTAACAATTCCTCATCAGCCGAACACTCATCCACACAGGAATCTATGGCACAGCCAGAATCATTACTCTGTGCTGAATCTACCTACCACAAAGACAGCAGCGTTGAGTCTATCATGGGCACACAACTACCAGCCAACAGCTCTGTGCAAACACCGTTTTCTGTTGCATTAAAGGACAAAAGTCTAACTAAGAAATGCACAGTTCAGCTAAAAAAAATGTCTTTGTCACCACAGAATTCAGACCCAAACAAGTCTTACAGTGACTATACACATAACATTGAGGAACCAGAAAATCTCACATCTTACAGTCCGGTAGCTCCGACACTGTCTAAAGACCCAGAAACAGAAGAAAGGGCAGCGTTTCTCACAAAGACTCTAAAGGAGAAATGTGTAACTGACAAAGTCATTGTTGGGGTAAATAGAGTAACATTTTCACAACTAAAAGAAATTCTGCAGCTCAAAGACACATTTAAATTACCCACAGATGCGTCAGACTCGGCCAGTGAGGACCAGACAAAGAATAACCATAAGTCTGAGAGTGACACCTATCCCTGTAATGAAGTCAACATGAAAAAGAGAGGCTCAACTAGCTCTGAAAACAAAGTTGCTTCAGACAAAGAAGAATTTGTGAAGAACTCTTCCAACATTTCTCACAAACGAAAAAAGACACATCTGGCTCCTAAAGAAAAGAAAAGGAGGAGCACGTCCACGGACCGTCCTGGAACTACCAGGAAGGCATGCGTAAGCGGTCAGAGCGTGAGTCGCTGGAAAAACAAAAGCAGTGCCAGCACACACGTGTTCAGGAGCAGGACTGCACAGACGGGCGGTAAAAAGGTTGTGGACTGCAGCATCAACGAGCTGATCTCCACACAACACAAACAGCCACAGGTGAGAACAATATGCACACAAACACAGCACAGTACTGTTGAAACATTGATTATTCACTGAATGTCTATCATCGACTGATATAGTAATTGACGTTATTGATTATTGGTTAGCCCTTGTCAGACAAAGTAAGCAATCTTATTTTGCGCTGTTGGAACTAGTGATGAAACTTTCAACTAAATTATTAGTTAAAAAGTGAAAGTATTAGTTAGCTGTACCTTTTCAACCAATTCAAGTCAATTCAATTTTATTTATAGTATCAGTTAATAAGAGTTATCTCAAGTCACTTTACTATAATTTACAAAGACCCAACAATTACAGTAATTCCCCCGAGAGCAAGCATTTAGTGCGACCGTGGCAAGGAAAAACTCTTTTAGGCAGAAACCTCGGACAGACCCAGGCTCTTGTTAGGCGGTATCTGGTGGCAATAGTCACAATAAATATAATGAACTATGACTAGATATGAAGTAGTAGTAGTTCATGGTGTTGCAGGACCTTACAGAGTGTATCAGGGCACTGCAGGGCGCAGAGCAGGACCACCGGGACAGCCGCAACCATGATTTAGGTGCCACCCTAATCTATGGAAAACTGCTGGGTGAAAAAACTAAGCTAAGTTAGTAACAAGCATTTCTGAGACATGGATGCACACAGATATAAAGAGAAAGGAGATCAGTGTGTCAAAGGAAGTCCACGGCAGTCTACTATAACCGCATAATTAAGAGCTGGTGCAAGGCAAACCTGAGCCAGTTCTATAAGGGTTGGTAGATGACTCTGACAACTATAAAGAGAAACAGAGAAGGGGTGCCGTGTCTGTAGCTATACGCCCACCCCCACCAATCTAAATGTGGTGACGGTGTCAGCCAGATGCTGTTCACCTGCAGTATTTAAAGTAATAATCTTAAAGATTTTAATATAAATGTCTGTTAAGTCGATGCCTATGGGCCACTGATGAAAGCCCTTGCATTTGCACTATTATGAACTGGGTGTCAGGCGGCATTCCCGGCAGTTTGGATCTAAAATCCCAAAAAAATATATAATATTTTTTATATGTTCTGGCAAAGAACATTTTTAAACATCACCTGATTTGGTCAAATATGCATTATTATCTGAGACAAGGCTTGTGTCTATCCATTCTGTGGGTCAATAAAAAATAGTTTCAAGTCAACTGCAAAGTTTTTTTTTTTGTACATGTAGAGAGCCTAGAAGGTTGAATTATTTTTTGGGCTGGTCACAAAATATACCAGTATTTCATGTGATGCTACTTGATGCCATATTCAAGGTTCTAATGAAGACTTTGTTCATTCAAATGACAAGAGAAGAAAAACAACTTCCAATTTATCTTTATTGCTATCCACCCTTGTGAACAATTATGGTTTGTTTTACTAAAATTTGAGATATCTGTGTCTAAGAGTCATGTCGCTTCCCTAATATGCAGCAATGATGGTGAATGGGATTTTGTTTGTCACGTTCATTTTAGGAACTATACCGGAGCAACAAGGGCACTTTCCAGATAAAGTGCCCTGGCTACTCTATAGACCAGGTCTACTTCAGTGGAAATTTAGCTCCAGAATGAAGAATCTAATCTATCTATAATCTATAGTCTATAGAGTACGAACAAACAAAGTACATTTTGTTGGGTCTTTCAAAGTTTTTTTTTTTATTTATTTTTTTTTTTTTTTAATTACTGTGAATGCCACAAACAAAATTTCTCAACCTGGGCAAACAAAATGCTAATTTATCTGCACAGCAAGGTATTACGGTTTAAAGGTAAAATATTCTGTGTTTATGTTTTGGACCAACCTAAACAACACACACAAACCAATTCAGATTTAAACTATGTGTTTTTGCTTCTACTACAATCCACCCAACTGTATTTAATTTTAAGTTTGGGAGGATTTAAAATGACGACATATGGAGCTGTGATATCATTGACATTGGGAAATCCTTCCTGTGTTTAGGAGCTGTTGGGAACCACCATCAATTTCTCCACCCCGGTGAGAGCGAGTCGGCTCAACCTCTCATCTCTGTTGGCTGACTTCACACCTAACACACACACCTGGAGTCGACTCAAAGCGGCCCTCTCTGTTCATCGCAAGGGCATGGGTAATACACAGACAATACCAAGTTGTGGGGTTTTTTGCAGCTGAAAAAGCCAGGCACTCTTTTGAAAACATGCAGCTGGGAGCGCATTAGAGGCGCTGAGGTTTTTTCAGCTGAGATGCTTTGGTTGAGTCTGGTTGCTATGATCCGGAATATTTGTGGAAGTAAAAAATGTCGGCACAAAGTAGAGTACTTTCTCTGACCTTTGCTTTGGATGAAGGGAAAGCTGAGGCATGTAGAGGGAGAGGACAGCTATATACGCTTCAGCTGTATTAATTTCTCCATTATTTTTGTTCAGCACTTGTAGGATGTGATGGTTGTTCTTTGTGATTTTGTCCCACCCCTACTCCACTATGATTGGAAAGCTGGGTAAAAAGAGGCAGTGACGAGCGCAGTGTTTAACCCAAAGTAGAACAGTTTTCAACTCCAGAAAAAAAGTTCCAAACTTTTAGCGCTCAGCATATAGTAGATGCTCATAGTGTAAATACGAGGCACTTCCATTGCAAAGCATTAGAAATATACACTGGCCTCAGGGATAATGCTTTGGTGGTCACACACCGCTACCAGGTAAACTGCACTTTGGCCGATTTATGTAAATTAGAGACAAAGTGCAGATTGTTTCCCCCATCGATTGAAGTGTAGATAGAACTTCAGTTGACCAAGATTTTCTTTGACCCTACTAAACTGTAATTTGTCCCTTGGTTGTTTGGGACTTTTGACATTTTAAAATGTAATTTAAAGCCACCAATGTCCTTTTTAATTTTCCTTGTTTTTCCATTAGTGCTTTGCACTCCGAGCAGTTTACACCCGTCAGAGTTGGGGTCACCTAGAAGAGTGAAGTTGGCGGATATCAGCCAGGACCTTTTTGCCACACCCTTGCGGACACCGCTCCCCAAACACCTCCGGTCACAGTTGCTGAGCCGCAATTCTACGGTACAGTACACATATGCGGTCAAGATTTTTTAAGTTTAACTACGTGCTTTCTACATGGTTGATGTTTGACTGTGAATGGGTTGTTACACTTGATGTGAATGTGTGCCACCTGCTCCCTCCTGTCTTTTGTCACAGGTTGCATTTGAGGATGCAGATCTGTCTGATGCAGAGAAGGTGTATGCCGAGTGTGGCCAGCAGTGCCCTTTGCCCTGGGAGGAGTGTATTCTCCCTCACCGTATGAAACAATGTGTGAAGATAGGGGAAGGGACCTTCGGTGAGGTCTTCTCCACCACCAACGCCTCAGGAGACACTGTTGCACTCAAAGTATGTGTTAATTCTGTGTGTGCATTACTTTGTGTTAGGCATTGTATTGTGTAAGATGAATGTGCAACGTGATTAAACCATATTACATGTTAAGTGTTAAAATTTAAAG
Source organism: Percina caprodes (assembly GCA_013375575.1). NCBI lineage: Eukaryota > Metazoa > Chordata > Actinopteri > Perciformes > Percidae > Percina > Percina caprodes. The sequence goes on along the minus strand of JABXJD010000011.1, from coordinate 530,525 downwards.
TGGGCATGTTTAAAGTATGTGTAAATAGGTAGGCTTCCCCGTTGGACAGAAATCTTTGACATAATATTCTAAACTCAAGGTTCACTTACTAGCTTTTTCCTGAGCTTTTGACCATGGACAAAACTGACAAGTTAAATTCATTAAAATTGATTTAATAATAAAGAAAGTTGATTTAATAAAAAGACAAAAACTAACTAATTTAATCTGATGCATCACTTTATTCAAATAGAGGATTTTGTTCGTGGATCATTATGACATAAAATCACAAAATACGGCGACAGACATTCAAAGTTTCATTCTAAATCCCCAAAATCTGTAAGCGATGCAGCATAAAAGCACTGCGGAACCGGCAAGCCAGCCGGCAGCTGTTAGTTGACTAACGTTGGCTTGCTAACTCCAGCGTAACGTTACCCCCTCGCCACATTGTTCACAGAAAACAAGCCAAATTTAATTCAATTTTATTTAGGCAAGGCAGCTTTATTTATAGAGCACATTTAAGCAACAGGGCAATTCAAAATGCTTTACACAAAATCAGTTAAAAACAATAAAAACAGTTAAAAGAAAATAAAACCCATAAAAAAACAGAAGAAACATTTCAAAAATAAAAACAGATAAAACACAGGAATAAAAGTTACAGTGCAGTATAAAAGAATAAACAGTAAAGAAATGAACGTCATTTAAAGGAAGGCAACATCAAAAAGAAAGGTCTTCAGCATTGATTTAAAAGAACTGAGAGTAGCAGCGGACCTGCAGGTTTCTGGGAGTTTGTTCCAGATGTGAGAAGCATAGAAACTGAAAGCTGCTTCCCCCTGTTTAGTTCTGACTCTGGGGACCGAAAGCAGACCTGTCCCAGATGACCTGAGAGGTCTGGGGGGGTCATAGTGTACTAGCAGATCAGAAATGTATTTTGGCCCTAAACCGTTTAGTGATTTATAAACTAGCAAAAGAACTTTGAAATCAATTCATTGGGGCACAGGAAGCCAGTGTAAGGACTTCAGAACTGGAGTGATGTGATCCAGTCTCTTGGTCTTAGTGAGGACTCGAGCAGCAGCGTTCTGAATCAGCTGCAGCTGTCTGATTGATTTTTTTAGGGAGACCTGTAAAGACCCCATTACAGTAGTCAAGTCTACTAAAGATGAAAGCATGGACTAGTTTTTCCAAATCCTGTTGACACATAAGTCCTTTAACCCTTGATATATTCTTAAGGTGATAATAGGCTGACTTTGTAATTGTCTTAATGTGGCTGTTAAAGTTCAGGTCAGAGTCCATGACTACACCAAGGTTTCTTGCTTTGTCTGTTGTTTTTAACATTGTTGTTTGAAGCTGAGCGCAGACTTTTAATCTTTCCTCTTTTGCTTTGAAGTTGAAGTAATAATATTAGTGATAACATAAAGTAATAATTCAATCTATAAAGAAGGAAAAGAGAACATTTATAGTATCAATTCATAATGAGTTAACTCAAGACACTTTACAGATAGAGTAGGTCTAGACCACACTCCATAATTTACAAGGAACCAACAGTTCTAGTAATTCCCTCCAGAGCAAGCAACAGTGGCGAGGAAAAACTCCCTCTAAGGAAGAAACCTTAGACAGACCCAGGCTCTTGGTAGGCGGTGTCTGACAGGCCGGTTGGGGTTGAAATGAAGAGTGGCAATAACAGTCACAATAAAAGATAATGGAAATGGGGAGAAAAAAAAATAGTAGTAGTGACAGATGTCAATAGCAATGTGCTTTGTGTGGATGAAGCATGAAGTTAATGTGACTCATTTAGCTACTGGCTCTCTGCATTGTACTGTTACTCCTCCACTGCTCGTCAGTTATTGTAAAACCTCAGCTCCGCCACTTGCCGGATAAATCAGCTAATGAACTGTAAAGTAGTTGCACCTTTTTAAAGCATCCCTTGGTAAATCAGCTTCCTCTTATTAAAGTGAAATTGTAGAGAAAAACGGTATGACAAATGCCAAGTAAGCACATAGTTCAATGATAAAGATTTGTTATAAAGGTTTGATGAAAATGTGTGTGTATTCTGCAATTAAACAGAGACTCCTGTCTTAATAGATCATTCCAGTAGAGGGCAGTGAGAAGGTGAATGGAGAGGATCAGAAGACTTTAGGAGAGATTCTCCATGAGATTATTATCTCAAAGTAAGTAGTATATGAAGTACAAACTGCACTTCACATTACTCCATTTGCTGGGATACTATAATTAGGGGGCACACCTAATGATGAGCCTTGGAAACCACATGAGAGTTTAGCTAAACAACTTTGTGTGTGTTTTTTTTTTCTGCCAGGGAGTTGAGCAGCCTGAAAGAGAAGCTACAGAACAAGACTCACGGGTTTATTGGACTCAACGAGTAAGCAACTCTTTTTGGTCTTTTGTCTTTTTGTCTGTTAGCGTTGCATTTGTTTGGATTGTTAATTAATGGGACTCGACTTGTTCCATCGCAGTCTCCACTGCGTTCAGGGCTGCTACCCTCCAGATTTCCTGAATGCTTGGGACACCTTCGATCAGCAGAAAGGTTCTGAGAACGACCGACCAGGTCAGTGAGAAAAAACACCTGTTCACGTTTGCCAAATGTCCGTCAGGTCGTAGTGGCTGACCAAAATGGATTTATGGAAGACCAGGCTATGTGTTTTGTCTATTTCACTGGGTCTTTGTTTTTCTCTCTGCTTAGATTTCTTTGAAAAGGATCAGTTATTCATAATCCTGGAGTTTGAGTTTGGAGGCATGGACCTAGAGAACAGCAATGGAACGGTAGGGTGCCTAATACCTCCCCTCTGTGCTGTACAGGGTTTTGCAGTGATGTTACACATTCATCAATCATGTCAGTAACTGCTCAGATTGTCTTTTTCTCTCTGAAGCTGAAGCTAGCACACTCCGCTTACAACTTACTTTACTTAATACTTTTAAATATTCATTCATCAAAATGTTTTTGCTTTAAGTTTCATATCTTAAGTTTGTATTTGTATAATTTTATTTATCAGAACTTTAATGTATTTTGATGTTCCTCTGTAATAAAATAAAACAAATTATCATATTATAGTAAGAACTCATAAATTACTACAAATAACTAATGTTATGGAAATCTGTTTGTTTTGTAATGCATTTCTGGATTATATATATATATATATATATATATATATATATATATATATATATATATATATATATATATATATATATATATATATATATATATATATATATATATATATATATATATATTAGCCCATTGTGGGGTGAGTGTGCAAATGCAGTCTTTAATTCAAGCCTTTATTGTGTTGTCAAGCTGACGTCTTTGGGGGTGGCGAAGAGCATCCTTCATCAGGTCACAGCTGCCTTGGCTGTTGCTGAGCAGGAGCTACACTTTGAGCATAGGTAATGTCCACTGACCTTTTAATGTTATGAACAGCCCGTTCGCCAAAGTTGACTGAGTTCACTTTTGCAGAGCGGTAGCAGAGTTGCAATTGTAAAAAGCTGCCTGTAAAACCCAGCATTAGAACATTAAAGGGTACCGTCTTTGGGAAATATACTCAAATGCCTAATTTTTTTCCTGCCAAATGTTCAAAAAGCATATAATCCATTTGCTGTCATCGAAACACAGTAAATATACGCATTTGAGAAGCTAGAACCAGATGGGATATGTGGCACTCAGTATCAAACTTGTGTTGTAAGCCAGTACAGGGCACAGTTGGGTGTGTATGCGTGTGTCAGTGTGATGGAGGATTTGTTGGTGGCTTGTAACAGCAACTTTATTCCCCTGTGTTGTTTACTGCAGGGACCTCCACTGGGGCAACGTGCTGGTCAAAACAACCAAGCAGAAGAGGGGGAGCTTCCTCCTGAATGGAGCAGCCCACTCTCTGGAAACTAAAGGGGTGTTGGTTCGCATCATTGACTATTCTCTCTCCAGACTCGAAATTGGTTCGCTATTTTTTATTTTATTTTTTTACCTCCCTCGTCTTTTTTTTTTTTTTTTTTGCACATAACAATATAGCCCTGTTAAAATCATGAAGCATAATTAACAAGTATATGTTTTGTTCTCTCCAGATGGTCTGACTGTGTCCTGTGATATCTCTGAGGATGAGGAGCTTTTTATGGGCCAGGGAGATTACCAGTTTGAAATCTACAGACAAATGAGACAGGAGAATGGGTCAGTGCATTAATGTGTCTGAGCCATATTCAGAAACAGCCAGTGTGCCATGTAAAGCTGTAAGGGGCCACATGGAGCAATTCAACTTTGTATAAGATCTTATTTTCCACATATAATAGAGATTATGTGTAGAGGATAACCGAGCAAACATTGGATTTGTTATTGATTTGATTTTAATTAATATGTTACATTTATTGGATCAATCTTCTCATTTAAGTCTTTTTTTTTAATAGGCACATTTCCCAAACTATTGCTTGAAACAGACATCAGTCTTTTGTGGATACTCCTGCTAATTTTCGGAATTAAACTAACTATCCCAGAGTTATTATATTACTGATTTATTGCTATGCTGCTCTTTTTGTCTCAGAAACAACTGGTGTAACTACCACCCCCATACCAATGTGCTGTGGCTCCACTACCTGTGCTCCAAGCTGCTTTCCATGAAGTACCGGGGCTCAGGAGGGAGGGGGGTCAAGGGCATGCGAGAGGAGCTCACTCGTTTCCATGGCAACGTCCTCCAGTACAGTTCTGCCACTGAGGCACTGCAAAACTGCCCCATGTTTCACTAGTAATGAACGCATGAAGTGTGAGGATGCTCACACATACAGACATACATAGTATAAAGAAGTTACAACATAGATTTAGATATCATATATGCAGAAACAAATATTAATCAATAAATGATTTTTTTTTAACTAGGTTTGTGCAAAAGTGATTTGTTGGTCTATTAAGTTGATGGGCAGAAAAGTAGTTTCCAAATGTTTGATAATAAATTAATTTATCAATAAGTTCTACATTCTCTCTGGTTCAACCTCAGGTGTGAGAAGTTGCTGATTGATACAGTATATTTGTGATGATTTTGGAGGGTTTCTGCTGTTGGTTGAACCAGCAATGTCAAGATACAGTAGGCGTGAGTAATAAAAGTAAAACAGTTTGACAGATTACTAATGAATGGTAATGAAAATATTTGTCAGTTGCAGCCCTAAAGAAGATACCAGCCAGACTCCAAGTAATCTGTAGAATTGTAGCCTAATACACAATTCAGATCATTTATTTAGTTTCCAAGCAAACCTGTTATGGTGAGCATAACTAAAATTCATGAAATACAGTGGTCTGCATAAATGTGGTCTCCCTCCAGACTTTATTATTAAAAGTCTCTGGATAGATATCAATTATGGCGTGCATGTAAAAAGGCCAAAGAACATTTCTGAGCTAGATGAATTTTTGCCAGGCAAGAATTGAAAGTCTTATTTGGCTACAGGAAGAGTTAATGTTGCCTCGAGCAGGAGTTAGAAAGTAATGCAAAATGCAATTACATGTCTTGAACAAACATGTCTACCACCCCTCTCAAGTGATTCCAAATCTTTGTTGGGAATCAGGTCAATGAATTAGACCATTCTGGTCCATTTATATAAAAAATAAAATGAACATTTCTGTAATCTTAGGTACTGCAAAGTGCCACTGTTTACATGTCCCCAGGCTCTTCCATCATATGTGGCAAATCTGTTCTCAATACATAGCAAATGAGGGGGTCCCAGATCTGATGAAAGTTATGTTGATGTTTTATTGTATATGTAATTTTCTCTAAGGGGAAAGTTGTAGATAGCTCAGACAACCACTTTCTTACAATTGGACTTCTGGTGTTTTTCCATGAGAGGGCTATTACTCTCTTTGCCGTTAACACACTTAAGTCTACAAATGTTTGTTGATATTTCTTAATCTTCAAATTATCTGGGTATAGACCTAAAAATAAACAACTGTGGGGCTAAGGGTATTTTAATCTGTAAAATATTTTCAATACGTAGTATACGTAATACGTAATTTCTTGCCAGAATTTTTTGTATTTCTGTACATTGCCAAATACAATGGGGAAAATGGGCCTTTTTCCTTTTCACACTTAATACAAACATCAGGTGTAGAACTGTTATATCTGTTAAGTTTAGTTTATATCTGGAGTGATGTAACTGAACCAGTTGTATTATAGTCATTTCAGGCGAGTGTTAGTGGTTTTCGATTGGTACTCGATTTCCCCATATTGGGCTGAAGACAGAGAGAGAGGGCATTTCTCTCAGATATTTTTTAACTTAATGCCAAACTTCAATCATATTTTTCACAATAAGGTTTTTTTGTATTCTTTTTACGGATTTTTGTTCTTGCTGAGTAAAGGTATACTGGGAGGGGCTAACTTAGCTGGAGGTCATCCTTTTCGTTACAGGGAGGAGTATCGTGTTCTTAATTGAGCTGCTCAATAGTACCAGAGAGGGTTGGGACATTTGTGTCCCCCTCTGTCATAAGGTAAGTACAATAGTGACAGTTGTGTCCAGGGATGTCTGTTAGTCCACAAAAGTCTAGCAATCTTTTAAGTTGAGTGAACAAGTTCCTTGGAGGAGGAAGTGGAAGATTTTGAAACATAGTTTGGCCAGTATATTCATCTTGAGGACATTTATTTTCCCTGTTACTGGCATTGGTAAGGGTGTCCACCTTTCCAGTAGCTTTGAAATTTCTTGCAATAATGGTTCATAATTACTGGTTACAATATATTTAAGTTGTGGGACAATTTGAATACATAAAGCAATCTACCATTTTAAATTGTGTGGCTATTTTAGGAGGACTTTCACTTTCCAATTGATTTAAGAACATTGATTGATTGACGATCTTGATTTGTTTAATTTATATCCTGAGATTTTTCCAAATACATCAAGAAGTTCTAATAGTTCAGAAATGGATTTTTTCATCTTTTTAAGAAATACGTCATCCGCAAATAGTACCAGGCGATGGTCTTGTTGTCCAATTGATATGCCTGTTATATTTTGGTGTGTTCTTACCGCTATTGCCAGTGGTTCTATTGCCGTAATGAACAGCAGGGGGGATAGGGGATCCCCATGTCTACATCCTCTTAGTAACTTAACAAATTTTCCTTTTTATTATTTTAAAACCGTTAAAATGTAAAATATAACAGTAAAACTGTTGCAAAATTAGAAAAAAAGTGTCATCTTAAATCACTTCAGTTCAGTTGCCTGAGATCAATAAAGTTTATCTTATCTCAGGGTTAGGCAATATGACAACATATACTGTACATCGTGAAGACATTCTTTTTATACTGTGGTGTATTAAGCCATTATAGACAATGTTGTAAATCAATGCACAGGACTGGTGTATAGAAATTGGAGCATGAACAATACGTCAGCGGATATTAGCTTATTGCTGGTCAATATTTGGTGTATACTGGTTGTTGGCCAATAAGAAAAATATGACTGTAAACATATGATGGTTAATATATTGGCATTTCTCTCATATCTATCAGTATCCGCATCAGTTAGGCTAAACTGGTAATTTAGGATTTTTGCATCAATGTGGTAAGGGAGTTGGTTACATATTTCATTTGATGATTTAACCCAAAACAGATATTCCCAACTGTTTTTTTTTTCATCATTTTTTGTGAGAAAATGTATTATGTGATATAAATGAAACATTCTTTGGTAGAGGATTTTATACCTATCAGCCACTTCTTAATACAGGAAGGCACAGGTGCCACATTTAGTTCCATACCTATGATGAAATGTGCATGTAATCCTGGTCTTTCCTTTGTTAAACCAGTGTACAAAGAAAAAGCACTTACAAAAACAAAATATTTTATTCAATTTGTTCATTAAGATTATCATACATTTTTGCATTGAAACAAGCTTCATTTTGGTATGGTGAGTCGTGTGTGTCCGTTTTGACGAGGATCTTGATTGAATACGTTGAATGCTTCCATACTCAAAGAGACACTTGGTTGTTGATTTCAAGAAATGTACATTTGCCTGGAATAATCATGTGATGAGATTCGAGCAAAGGTTGCATTTTTTAAAAAGGAAGACTGATTAAAAAAAATTTAAAAAAAGATATGGAGACATTCCAAACTATACAAACAAGATCCGGCAGGCCTATGTTCTGAGAAGAGGTCAGGCATGTGTTTGAGAAGCACTTTTTGGTTGAGCTTTGAGGCAATGTTTGAGATGGCCTTGCTGGTGATGTGTGTGTGTGTGTGTGTGTGTGTCTGTGTCTGTGTGTGTGACTTTGTGTGTGTCTTTGTGTGTGACCTTGTGTGTGTCTTTGTGTCTATGTGTCTGTGTGTGTATGTATGTGGGAAGAAAACAGATGTGTATAAGAAGCAATGAGTTGTATTTGAGGAAATGTACTTGCAGCTGTGTGTGTGTGTGTGTTTGTTTGTTTGTTTGTTTGTTTGTTTGTTTGTTTGTTGGTTTTTGTGCTCAGAAGGAGAAGTATTTGGTGAACCACTCCTGTTTCAGCCCTTCTGTTCCCCTCTGCTCCAGATACGGGCCTCTAGAAAACACAGAGGGAAAATGCAGAAATTGACTATTTAAATAAATATATCATTATGCTAAGGTTCAGAGCATTGTGCTTATTTTGAAACTAGTGAAAGCCTGACAGGAAAACACACCTATTCTAGTGAGGTGCTGTCTTGCAGGTAGACAATAAAGATAACGGGACTCACACTCATAATGCCGATGCATTTATTATATGACACTAAAAGACAGGTGTTTCAAATCAGGGCAGTCAACTTGGGAGGCCAATCACAGGAAAGGCTGAAGCCATTCAAATATGTTGGAAAAGTCTCAAGTGTCCCAAAAAGGTTTTTTCTATTTTCCTTAAAAAAAAAATTTTGATTTATTTTTCACACAGTGCCTTGAAAGATATTCAAAATTACACAGTGTAGTTTTTTAATTTGAATTAAATTTGAATTAATTATTGAATATTTTTTCATTTGTGCTAGTTGATTTCTTGATTATATGCACATGTTTTGGGTTTTAGGAGTGGGTTATGTTATTCTGAAGGACGTTTGCCAAAACGTCGATATTTCGTTATGTCGATATATGTTATATTAAAATGTTTCTACCTGATTGATTGGGCCTGTAGATGTGCATGTGGCTCCTGGCAGGAGGGCGAGACGTAGCGGATGCCCGTCTGCGATGAGGGGCAGACGGGGAGCGGGGCGGTGGGCGCCGGGGTGGGAGGGATGCAAGAAGTCCGGGATCTGTTGGAGCGAGGGATGGAGGGGGAGGAATGTTGGCTAAGGGAGAGGGAGGTGTGCTTGTGTGGAAGAGAGGAGGTGGAGTAGTGGAAGGTGGTCTGAGGTTGGGAGGTGGACTGGTGGGGGAGGGTTGAGGAGGAGTGCTGATGGACTGAGGAAGAGGAGGAGGAAGACGATGAGGAGGAGGGGGGTATGAAGGTGCTCCTATTGTAAGGACCGACACTGGGGATGCTGGGAGCACGAGGAGGAGACTCCACATTCTTCCGCTGTTAGGAGGACAAATTCAGATATAGTCGATGTTAAAAACCAGCATTGTTTATGTTGGTATAATAATACTCAAAATGGTTTGTCCATTCAAGTTTTGTAAATGGACTGCATCAAAGTGCTTTACACTCTACAGGCTCCATATATGGCTCCATGTATTTAACAGCCAAGTTATTAGTTTATAATTTGTTATTATTAGTGGTATAAAAAACATGGGCACATTACACAGAGGGTTTCCTTCCTTTATGACAGACTGGCGTTCTGTTGATTGGGAAGTGTGTCAGGGAGAAGTTGGCTTTGGCCCAGTGAGCACTTCTGGCTGGAAGGAGGCTCATTTTGACTAATATGTTTTGTGCACGCAAACACACAAACTCACCCTCATGGTTGGCGTGACGCTCCCGGCACGGGACTTGCTGTCACGAAGCCTGAGGGTGCTGTTGTCCCCAGCAACAGGAGGGTGGAGCTGCAGCTGATGCCTCTCTTCCTGGAGGGAAGGAGGATGAGGAAGGACTTTCATTGGCCTCATTCACAGTTGGTGTTGTTGTTTCATAAGAGTTGTGTCTGGAGGGTGTACTTGTTTGCTACTCTGCCTCATGCCACACAGATGGTATAGACAGCACTAGCCTACGCATTTATGACCCCTGATGTTTAAAGAACACAATGTTTCAATTGAATTTGTTTTGGGTGGCAAATATAACCCATTTCAGTTTAACTCTTGGTCACTACACTGTTGAATGGCCGGTCATTTTGCACCATTTTTCCTAGCTTATTTTACCAGTTAAGAGGGTTCAATATTTGATCTCAACTCAAGGTTCACCTTTTGCCTTGTGCCTTTATTGGATAGCAACAGTTAGGAGACAAACATTGGGGCAAGAAAGAGGGGTTCAACAACAACATCCCCTGGAAGGAATCAAACTGGCAACATTGCTTTTACATGTTACACATCCTGTATGCATTCTATCCACTATGTCACCCGGTCACCTCCAGCTCCACATGCATAAGAAGAATCCTACAAGTGGTCAGATGAATGGAAACTGGGCAAACAAAATCTTCTAATGAGGACTGTGTGATGCGATCAAAGCTGCACAAAAAGCGAGAAGCGGACCTTGAGTTGAGATCAATAAAGATACTGAATCCTGCTTAGTAGTAGTAGTAAGTGATGTTAATCCAATACACTTTTTGTCAAATTCAGTGAATATCTCTTCACGGTCACCTAGCTGAAGAAAGAAATCTGGAGTTAAAGGGGAAATATGCTTTTCCATATCTACAATGTTTTAATGTTGGATTTTCATGTTAAACATGGCCAGAACAAATAATGAGGTAAACGTATTTTAGACAAATACCTGTGAGCTAAAACATTCAGACTTCCAACTATTCTGAATGCTCCGGGAGGCAGCATTTGAATGTGCTAGCCAGTAGTAGTCCGTAAATCTGGGGGGTGGATCTTCTGAAGGTGAGGTTGTATTTTGGTTGGTTGTATTTAGCAGTTGAGATCAAATATCAACAATATTTGTGCTGAATCACTTACTGCACCTGTCAATACAAGCTTTTCCAACTCAAATCAGGAAAAACATCTTTTCCCCAAGGTGAAGGTTGGTACACTGCACAAACAAGTTTTTGTTATTGAAAGTGTGCGTGCGTGCGTGCGTGCGTGCGTGCGTGCGTGCGTGCGTGCGTGCGTGCGTGCACTCTCACCACTAATCTTTTAATGAGCTGGTCTCTCTCGGTCAGTCTCTCCTGAAGTCTCCCCAGATGGAGGTCATCACTTTGAGGCTCCCTCCTCCTGCAACGTTCCTCCCGCTCACGCAGTCTGCAGTTAAATCATATACACAAACACACACTTTTCTCACATACCCGCCCTTTAAACTGTGTACTGTATCTCCACGTGTTTGTCCTCTACTCACTCGTTCTCCAAAGCCACTATGCGAGCCTGCAGGTGCGCCTGGGCGCTGCTGTATTCAGACACCAAACTCTGCATCTCCTTCTTGTGCTGCCTCCTGATGTCCTCCACCTCGTCTCTCCTCTTGTCCTCTTCCCGTTCCTTCTTCTTCTCCTCGTCCACTTCCTCTTCTTTTACGTCCTCCTCTTTCCTCTCCTCCCAGTGTTTCTGTGATTCCTCCAGTTTCTCCATCTCCACCCTCAGTTTCTCCACTTCTTCCTTCAGACGTTGTGCTTCTTCTTCCAACTGGGCGTCTCTCTTCTTCCGCAAATCTACAACTTCCTCTTCTTTTTTCTCTTCAGCTTCAGGATTCTCCTGTACTGACCTGATAAGGGACAGCAGATCCAAAAAAAGGATGGAAATAATGGAAGTACAATAGTACAATAAAACCATTGTGATAAAGAAAAAAGGGATGTTGAAAATGGGTGAATCCTTAATGATAGGAATGCTGCTGCTGATTTGGCCCACTTTTCACTGTACTACTACCATTTACTTACATTTTAGGAAATTTGCTTTCCTGCCGAGAGTTACATGACATGATTGATTCCACCCTTGTGTCTATATGACAAATATTAAGCTTAACTTATCAAGTGAAATGTAGGGGTGGGGGAAAAAATCTATACAGCATAGTCATATTTTCCATAGCAATACTATATTGATACACAGGCGCCAGGTATCGATCTGTTGGTCAGTTTGTCTGCTTGACAATCCCATTTTGCAGCAATAAAACTGAAGTGAAACAGAGAACTGTATCTTTTATATAAAACAGATGTTGACAAAGTTTCCTTTTGGGGACATCATTTGAAATTTGGGAATATTAGAAGTCGGAAAAAGTTTATAAATTGCAATATATTGCAATATGTTTAAAATCGCAATAATATGGTATCGTGGCATAAGTATCGTAATGTTATCGTGTCAGGAGGATTCTCAGCCCTAGTGAATGGTAGTTGTTTATGCTAGCTAGGTTATGCTACAAGTAGCTCTGAAGTTGGCTATAATGTGTTCATTTGTGAGCTGTAGAGGTGTTAGTATGTGTTTTAATTTCCCTTTGGATGGAGTCAGGCTAGCTGTTTCCCCCCGTTTCCAGTCTTTGTGCTAAGCTAACGTGATCCTGGCTGCAGTTTCATATTTCTCGTACAGACATGAGAGGGGTATTGAGCTTCTCAACTAACTGTTGGCAAAGAGAAAATAAGCATATTTTTTTAGGAGGTTTGGGACTGCTGATTGGATGAAATAATCAATATGAGTCTAATGGACACTGATGATTTTTTTCATTATTTTCTGACATTAATCCAAAAACATATCCGCTGATAACCCGATAATGAAAATTATCGTTAGCTGCAGCTCTGAATAATAACAATATTAATGTTAAAAATAACCACACCACTTCTTTCCTTACCTTTCCTTTAATTGCTTCTTTAGTGCTGTATTTTCTCTCTGCAGCTCCAGCATGGCACAGCGGCTCTCATCCAGCTGTCGCTCAAATACCTGGTACTGGTTCTGTTGCTTCAGATCCTACACACACACACACACACACACACACACACACACACACACACACACACACACACACACACACACACACACACACACACACACACACACACACACATTGTCCATATCTGCCTAAATTCTAAGATTCAAGCGGTAATGTCTTGTGTTGACTTAATCTTCTGTGTCTTACCTGTTGCAGAGCCATCATCTGTGTGTGTGCCTGTAGTTGAGCCTGCAGGTCTTCTATCTGCTGCATGTGTCTCTGGGTCATCTGTCTGCTCCACTCTGTGTGCTGCTGGGTCAACTCTGCACGTTGCTTATCTGATATCACACACACGCACACGCACACACACACAGACACAGACACAGACACACACACACACACACAAACACAAAAACACATACAGAAAACAAAATCCATCTGGCCCACTGTAACAGGTACCCTTCTGCTGTTGCCATGGTGAAGTGTATCCATGGCAATAGCAACTTCACTGTTGAATTTATAATCTGTGTGTGTGTGTGTGTGTGTGTGTGTGTGTGTGTGTGTGTGTGTTCATTCATTTGTCCATGCAGCTGTGTATGTGCTAAACAGAAAGTGTGACTCTACTGTCTGCATGTGCTTATGCTAATGATAATGCCTGAATGTGTTAATGTGTGTGTGTGTGTGTGTGTGTGTGTGTGTGTGTGTGTTTGTTACCTAGCTCCAGGTGGTGCATTGTCTGTAGTCTGTTCCTCTCCGACAGCACATCTTCTTTTGCTTGTCTCTCTAACGCCTGTAGAGCCTTGGCGTGACTGTGTCTCTCCTCTCCTATAGACTGGGTTTGGGGCTCCTCCAACACAACACACATGCTGTCCTTTTACAATAGCACTTTATTAAGTGACACAGACACATACACACACTCATAGGATAACATTACAATGCCTCTTTGCTGCAGCGCTATCATCATCAGCTGCTCAATTATTCATCACAGATAAAACCTAGGAAAGAGAGTACATATGGTTTTAGTGTACCTGCAACAAATTCCTCAGTTTCCTGTTTATCTCCTTGGTGTCTTGAACCTCTTTCCTCAGCCTTTCAATTTCGGGGTTGCCGTGGCAATCATCTTCCGGGCACTCCTTTTTCTCCACCTGCATTGGGGAGAAAATTGTGACCAAAGGATTTTTTAAGGCTCCGTGTATAGTAATTCTCCTGAGATTTTTGTTTTTTTTGTTTAAGAATTTGCAGACTCAGATGAGATTTCATAAAATATATAAATAAAACACAGACTTCATTGTGCACGCAAAACAGGCTTATGGAACTAATTAAAAGAGTACTCCAACGATTTATTATTGCACTTCCAATAAGTGTGGGAACGGTCAAATCGATGTAACTGAAATATCCAGAATTTTAGTATCTAGTATGACTCAATCTCCAAAACACCAGCTCCTACATAATGTAGCTAAAATTAAAGATGCATTCATTACAATTTTCTAGGCTAATTCTGATTTCCGATTTTTCATTGAGTTTGGCCTGCTAATACCGATTTTAGCCGATTCTGATTTCATTTTTTCTAACCATTTTACAGCACACACAAATATTTAATAGAACATTTTACTTTTTGCATAGAACAGATAATTGATTGCTATAAAATAATACTATACAAATGACTCCTGATGTGGGAAATTCACTCACATCTAAAAGCATTGTTATGGAAGAACCATTTCCTTCTTTTCACATCAAATATCTAACAAAAAAAGTGATATAAACTAAACTAACTTATTTATGAAAACAGGGAAAATAGGTAATGCATTTCTACAAAAGGTCATCTATAAGCAGTGATTGTTAAAGTGCATGTCGGAGAAAAGCGCGAAAATTAAGAGAAAGAAAAAAAGGGATCTGAGGGATAACTGGCCAGTGGAGACCGCGTGTGTGCGTACGACTGTAAGTCGTATAACTTATGTTGTCAGTTCATAGTTAGCTATTATTTTTTTTTTATTTGTTTGTGTTCTTCACCTGTTATCTAGGTTGCACGTGGCTGTTGATTTGATATAATGGCGATTGTTGAACACCCTTGCTCACGTTTTGGTTTTTATGTGCATTATTTACATGCTACACTGCATTAAGATAATGCCTTACAAATACATCATGAAATAAATCAATGAGGCAATAAATACATAAATAATTAAATAAATGTAGATATTGATATAAAAATGAATCAATTAGTTAGATAAATACATTAAAAAGTTTTACTTTTAATTATTTCATGGTACTTTTATTTCATAAGTCCACAGATGTTGAACAGCTCACCCAGAGACTGAATGCAAAGGACATTCAGAAACTGTATCTCACTTAAAACAGTATGGATAGTTTTTTTTCCAAGTTTGTATGTGTGTGGAAGCACCAGAGACATAAAATTACACCCCAAATCACAGAAATGGGCACTTTAAGAAGAGTGTCTTTCAGTGCTAATCTAAACTAGTTTTAGACCTCAGGTTAACCGCTAACATCTCCATCTCTCTTTTTCAGAAATCCAAGAAAATTCTAAACAACACAGTAAACATTAATTCAGTGTGATTATGAAGCTACAATTAGATGCTTTTGATAGAGAAAATCCGCATGCCTGAAGGTAAGGAGAACAAGAGTCACGGATGGTTACAAGTATTTTGTGTAGTAGACTCACCTGTGACTGCAACTCGCTCAGTTCACTCTGCAGTTCAGATATCTGGGTCTGCATCTCCTGCTCTCTGTTCTGCCATCTCTGTTCGCTCTCAGCAACGGCGGCATTCATCTCTATCCTGAACTCTGCTCTGAGACGGTCCTCACACTCTGCCCTGGAGACATGCGCCAGAACAAGAAGTAAGGTGGGGGAGTTAACCTACATGCACGTTTACTGTTCATTTCTTCTTGCTACACTGTATACTCGTTATTTAGTGTCTTTTGCTTCTAAGGATTACTTTAAAAGATGATTGTTATTTTAAGTTTCAGGTTTTGTAGATGTGGTAGTAACCAGATTATTTCTCACTTTTCTTAATATTTTTATTTTGTAAATGTCCATATACGTATAATTTTTTGTCATATTATAAGATTTGGAATGTCCTTGTTATATATCTGGAGCAGAAACCTGCATATCTCCAGCTAATAGGCATTGTAAATATGTGCCTTTGCACAGAAAAGACCCCACAACAGGAAAAACACATCATGTTTTATTTAAAGCTACATTGTGTAAAAATGTCTCCCATCTAGCGTTGAGATCATATATTGCAATCAACTCTCTCTCGCCACAAGCAGAGCAGTTTCTTGCTCTTTTTAATATCCATTTTCTTTTTCTGTGCGAAGAAGATGACTCCTGTTCCTGAAATTTGAATTTTGAAAACGTGTAGTCTTCCGTGTTTCCTTTTTCAAACTTGCCAGACCAGGAAGCGACGATACCCATTAGCAGCAGCTGTAAGTCGAAAATGCGAAAGGCGGAGCAGTATAGCCTGTATGTCCCTTACTGGCTAACGTATTTCAAGATGGCGCATGACTATGGAGAATCTACCCCAGTTCATGCAAGCACAAATGTCAAATTTTAAGCCAATAGGAATACTTGAAATTGATGGTGGTGGTCAAAAAAGGACAAGTTTTTGAACGGGCAACACAGATTTTGATTATGAACAACTTCAAACGTTACACAATGTAGCTTTAAAGTGCTACGCCAAAACACCACTTTACATGCAGGTTTCCACTATTATAATTAAGACACTATTATTGTTGAATAGACAACAACAATAGTACCCCTTATTGTTAGAAGAACACCTTATTGTAGTAAGAAATGGCTGTTTTATGTGATGAAAAAGAAGATATGTACAATCACGTTAATAGACAGGAGTCACAGGACAGGAGTAATTGGTTTTCTGAAAAGCATTATTGGCTAATGTTTATTTGGATTGTGATATTGATTTGATGTTCATTGATGTACTGACACTGTTGTTTGTATCACTATGCATCATTTTTATAGCTGCAGCTAATTTCTTGGCATGTTCTGTTCTGGTAAAACACATTAGCCGTCAATAAAGCTCATTAAAATTAAATGAATGATTAGAATGTAAGAGAGGAAAAGATGCTGCAGGTTGTTCTGAGCCATAATTTGAATGATTGACATTTCAGCTTTGATCTGTAGTGATAATGGGATGACAGAGGGGAGATCACCAGCAGAGTGGAGGTTTTGTAATGTAGGCCTAAGCAGTTCTGGCAAGTTGGGTGTTTATTCTGCTACCTGATCCGGTCCTCAGTGTGCCGCTGGCTCTGGTCTAGAAGACTTCTCTCCGTGTTCAGTCGACTCTGTTCCAGGACTTTCTCCTCCAGCCGGTGTTTGTCAGCTCGCAGGGACGCTATCTCTCTCTGCTGCCTGTCCCGCTGCCTGTCTGCCTCCTCCTGCATCCGAGCCAGTCGACTCCGAGTCTGATGGAGCTCTTTCTCCAGACGAGAGCCCTGCGGTTCACATGAGGCTGCAGCTTCAGGGGTTACCTTTTCTTTCTTGTCTTGCTGTTGGATTGTTGACTGCAGCCTACAGATCTGAGAGCACAGGAACGTCTCACTTTCACTTAAACATATTACAATAGATTTTTTGAATAATCTGAGTGTAGTTTGACCTCTGACCTCAGTGGTGGCATCTTTCAGTTGTGTCCTCAGCTCCTCTCTTTCCCTCTCCAGCTGGCTGCGTAGCTCCTCAGCAGTCCTCCTTTCTTCATCCAAACGAGCACACACCTATCACGAAAATTCATCCTCAATACCATTATTACATTAAAAATGTATCTTCTTTTTAGCACTTTAATACAACCATACTATCATCTCCTAATTCCTAAGCCTAATTAATAATTAGTCATGATTATGAAAAGGCCAAAGGGTAGGCAATTATGTGATAAAATCATTATGTTTTTACATTTAGGAGTTTAAATTTTTTTCATGAAACATACTCTTTAAGAACAGCACTTCCCAACCAGGGGTTGGCGACCCCGAAAGGAGTCACGAGATGATTGATTGGAGAGTCGATCAGACAAAAAACATTTATGCTACACAAATAGCTATGATTTTTCAGAAATGTTTTCTGATCTTTGATTTTTTTAAATCATAAATTACTTCATAATCATACCTCTTTATCCCCTCTAGAAACAAAAATCACTCATGTTTTTGCGCGGTTGTAAGCCTATGACCAGTGGCGGAATGTAACTAAGTACATTTACTTAAGTACTGTGCTTAAGTACAAATTTGAGGTACTTGAGTCTTTTCTTTTCATGCCCCTTTCTACTTCTACTCCGCTACATTTCAAAGAGAAATATCCACCACCTTAATCTGACAGCTTTAGGCTACTTACTACAAATTATGATTTTTGTACACAACACATGTAGTTAATAAAACAGAATGTTTTATTATGAATTAACTACCCAAAAATATATAGGCCTACAAGTCCAGCTAAAATGATTAGCATTAAACATTTAGTTCATTGACAGAACGGTTTAGATCGTTTCAAGTTTCTAAAATGGCAGTGAGTAAATTTTCCTGATGTTACTTACATCCTTTTACCTATATTTTCAATACAGGACTTACTTTAGTAAGAGTATTTTTACATTGTGGTAGTAGTACTTTTATTTAAGTAAAGGATCTGGCATAGGCATTGTGGCCATGCCTATGACATGGTATATACAAAATATTGGGCTAAGTGACTCCTGATAAGGGTTGTAAAAGAGCAAAACCTAGTTATTGCAATATCTTGATTTCTTAAATCCTGATTTTTACAAACTTCATCAGGTTTACAGATTAAGTTACTAAGGCTTTTTTTCAAGAGCACATTTGCATCACACATATGCAGGGATTGTAGTATTACTATTGCAGCTTTGAAACTATTTCTCAAAATGGTTTGTCCTTGTATCCGAAATAACTAAACCCAAAGTCTGACTGATAATATAATTACTAAGCCTATAGGAGCTGGCTGCCACAGCTGAACAGCAGGCTGTTTTTTTAAAAATTCCGATATAAGTGCACGTTATGAAAAAACGGTGTCCTCTTTTACTACGCAGCCTGTCCTCTTACTGTCACTCCACATGCTTTGATGAAAAAAAGATGGAATAACCCCTTCATTGTGTGCTGACCTCTTGGGTGGTCTTCCTCTCTGAATTTAGAGCTTCTTGGACGCTGTGAAGTTCAGCCGCATGCCTCCTCATCACCTCCTCTATCGCCTTACGCACCTGCTCCTTCAACCGTTTCCTGTCCTCCTCAGCCTTCTCCACCAATCTTTTCTTCTCCTCTTCCAGCTTGTGCTCCACGTTGGCTCTCTCCACCTCAACCTGTTCAATGTTCTTGTCTAACTGCGAGTGAACGCGAACCCTTTCGACCTCCAGTTCCTTCCTCTGCCGGTCGACCTCTTCCTCCTTTTCTCTCTTCAGACGTTCTTTCATTCCTTTCACTTCTTCCCTCTCCTCCTCTCTCTCTCTGCGCAGTCTGTTTCTGTCCTTTTCAAACCTTTCCTTTTCTTGTTCTCTTTCCTTCTGTAGGTTTTCTCTCTCTTTTTCTATTTCCTTCTGCAGTTTGTCCCTCTCATCATCGGCATGTTTTTGGATGCGACGCAGCTCCTCTGTCTGGGCTCTTACCATCTCAGAACGCAGACTGGACAGGGCCTCAGCATGCTATGAACACATACAATATATGTTCAATGACCACTTTATTAGGTACACCTGTACAATCTAATGAAATTCAATAGCTCTTCATTGTGTGTGTGTGTGTGTGTGTGTGTGTGTGTGTGTGTGTGTGTGTGTGTGTGTGTGTGTTTTACCTGGCGTATCTGCCGAGCGTGGTCGCTGTTTCTGCCACTGCTCTGCAGTTCCAGCTCTCTGTTCCTGCTCTGCAGACGGCTCACCTGGCTCTTTAGTTCCTCCACTTCAGCACAGACACACACCTCACAGCCTCCGCGGTTCAGCAGCTCCTCTGATACACACACACACACACACACACACACACACACACACACACACACACACACACAGAGAACACACGCCAAATCAACACCAACAAACACCCAAGTGAACACAAGCACACACGTGCACGAGCATGTATTGATTGATTATGCCTTATAGAAGCAGAATGGACTTGCAATACTGAATGAGAAAGCCCCTGAAACAGAAATTATTCTCATGCAATGAATAAAATTTAGGGCATTTTTGCTGACTGGGTATGATGACACTTTGATGAAACTGTTTGCCTTTATGGCGGATGAATAATGTGCTTTTGTTGCATTTTCTGTATAATGGCCTGAGGTGAAAACTTAATTAACGCTGAGTCAGAATGAATAATGGAAATGCACTGAGCTCCGGCAGACAGGTAAGAAGACAGGTGGACACAGACTGCAGACTACCTGCTCTACTCTGCAGCTCGTCTTCCTGCAGCAGTAGCCTCTCCTTAGCGACCGCAAGCTCCTCCTCCGCCCGTTTAGCTACGCCTTCTGCCTCGGACACACGCCTCCGATCCAGATCCAACTCCTCTTCCAGGTCCTGGAGGGAGGCATAAAGGCCGGAGGGGGTTGCGCCAGGTAAGGAGTAAGGAGCGCGATGCAGAGGAGTATTGTGGATTGACAAAGAGCACAGGGGAATAGACAAGAAAAAAAGAAGACAGATAAGGGAGAGAGAGAGCCGACAGCAACTTTGACACAGATAAGGAGAGAAAGAACTCAAGTCAGAGAGACTTGGAAGAGGGGATAGAAAAAAGGGAGGATAAAATGTGATGAGTCAGGGAGCTAACTTGCCCAGCAGAGTCTTTAATGGTCTGCTGTGGAGGCTTATGTCAGCTCTGTGCCAGCTCTTGCAGGGCTTCTTAATGCTCATCCATGAGGTGGTAATGGTGGTGGTGCTGCAGCGAATCTATCCTGCTCAAACTACTCATTAGCAGATTGTTGGCAGTGGGAATAGCACTCAGGGAGAGCAGCCAGTGGTTCAACAAGCAACACCCCTCTCCCCTCTCTCTCTTTGCCTGCACCTCGCTCCCTTACCCAACACAATCATAGGCTGGGTGCATCAGAGACAGGAAGCTGCAACATTTCAATTTCCTTTCACTTACATTTTCAACATTCTAGTTTGTGTGTGTGTGTGTGTCTGTATGTGTATACCTGTATTCGCGCCTGCAGTTTGACTGTGTTTCTCTTGCTCTCAGCCAACCTCTCGAGGTGACTTTCTACCTCCGCTTCAGCCCTCTTCAGTCTCTCTCGTAGGGCGATGTGCATCCCCTTCTTCTCCTCTTCTTCCCTCTCTTCCCACCTCTGCCGCTCCTCCCTCCATTCTGCCTCCATCTTCTTCCTCGTTTCCTCTTGCTCCTCGTTTAGGTCATTCATCTTTTGCTCCCATTGCTCCCTCTCCTCTTTCACTGCTTGCCTCTTCTCCTCCTCTGCTCGATCCACCTCCTCTTTCAGTGCCTTAACCTCCTCCAAGAGTGCTTTCACTCCTTCCGAATCCTCTTCTGTTTGTCTCTCCTCCTGTTTCTTATTCTCCTCGTCTTCTCTCTGTCTCCGCTCCTCTTCCCTCTGTCTCTCCTCGTCAGCTGCTTTCTTTAGCTCCTCACATTTGGCATCCAGCTCCTGGATCTGCTCCCCGGCCTTCTCCAGTTCTTTGCTCAAACGCAGGCTCTCCTCCTTAGCATCAATGATCTGGGCCTTCGCCTCCTGGAGCTCTTCTTCTGAAACCTGGAGCCTCTCCTCAAACTCTTTTCTCAGCTCTGCCTCAGCTTCACGCTCCCTCTCCTCCGCCTGGATGCGGAAGCACTCAAAGTCTGCCTGCACCTGGAGGCAGAGAGGATAACGTGTTACACCCTACACTTGCATTTAAAGTCACTCACCACCCACTGAGAGTGCATCCGTAGAACTGCCCAAATTAATCAAAGCATTGTTTCAAACAAATTATGTTTGTACTCCCAACTGATAGGTTGAATATTAAGTCTGCATGCTTTCAAATATATCTTATACAATATATTACATAGGGTTATAGGTCAACTGATGACTGACTGTTGATGTGAGGGCCCCGTGTGGTGACAGTCATGGGAAACATCTGGGTATGACATCAAGACAGGATTGGAAGCAATGACAACTAATATTCTCAGGTATAATTATATGTTTCTCTGAACAACATTATATGTAATCTTCATCTATGACCTTTGCAGGGGGCCTACTCGACATCAGAGACCACCTAAATGTGGGACCCATTCATTGTTATGATTATGTGATTGACAATTGGTTCTCCAGATGTGAGGCCAAACAGTATAAAGGAGTCTGTTCACTTAGTGTTCAATGAGAAACTGGTCTGTGCCTAATCTGTGTATGCGACTGTTTCTCCCACTTAAGTGTTTATGTTATAGATCTGAATAAAGCTACATCTAATCTGAAGACATTTGAATCAGTCATCAGTGAAATCTCCTCAATCTATTTACAGATATCACCAACAACACTCCGGAAACACTGGATAACAGTTCAATTATTTTTGTGTTGGCATGTTCACATTGCAAATATGCTCTACCAATACATCTCGAAGGTGATCTAGGAACTTTCCAGAGCACTGAAGTGACTAGTGTATGTATAAAACATTTTAAAAGGGCAAGACTGTGGCCATAAAGGTTAAATAGCTACAGTGTTATGTGTGACATTCAAACAATAATCTCAGTATGGGGCAAAACATCAGCTTGCACTGTTGTTCAACAGTTCACTGTGTCATGTCACAATCGTTTCCTATTGGCTGCCAGGTTGAGGTGGGTATGGCTTACCTGCATCACAGAGCTTACAAAGTGGAACTGACTGACTGGGAGAAGATTTGTCGTAACATTTCCCCATCAAGTTGATGGGGAAATCAATGTCTACAAATGAACTATCAACCAGGCTGATTGACACCAGACTGAGGACCACTGGTCAGAAGAGAAGACTAGAATGGTGCCGGCTACAACAAAGGTTGGCCTCTCATCCTTACCTTCAGTCTGGCGGGCTAGCTTTAGTTTCTGTAATTTCAAATACATGTATAAAACCAAACCCTCTTAAAGTCAAGACAACTGTAACAGTGTTTGATGTTTGGTGATTTACGACTTTAACAGATCTGCAATGAAGAAACAATACTTTCTGTGAACGCAACATAAGTCTAATTCCACAGTCTAGTTTTCTTTCTGGTCATAATATTTGCTTCAGTGGAACTCTGGCACTTTTCAGCTCCAACTGCATTTCTTCTACTAACAGTGTATAATCTTGTTCACAGCCATTTTCAAGACTGCCCTGCGCTAGGATTGTGCGTGTACCTCTGGTCACCAAATTCACAAAAACAGTACGTATAGGGTACAGTTGTGAAATGGTTTTCATGTAGTGCTGATTTTCTGGCAGATGTTTACACTTGTGCGATAACCTGTTCCTGAATTGGCAGCAAAAATGTCCAACAACTAAAACTGGAAAACAAAAGGAAAGACGACAAGCAAACTGTGACTACACATTTCAGAAGAAAGGTGTATGGTCCATGTAGATTTTGTCACTTAAGCAGCTTATTGTTTCCAAAGGCTCATAAGAAAATCATGTGCATATTTATGATTCATGTTGATGTTTTATTGTGGTGCACAGCATGTGCTCAGCGTGTGTTCACAGCATGAAGTCTATCTGAACTTGGTCGATTGTTGTAGGTCACGTAAGGGGCAAGTTTGATTTGATGCTCTTGAGAGTTTACACATTAAATTAAAGCAATTCAACATGCCCTTGAATTAATTCAGTTTATGTCATGATCAGGAGGGTGAGAGTACACACACGCGCACACACACCTGGGCTCCAACTCTCTGCTGCATATCCAGGGAGTCCTGCAACTCGAGGAGGCGTGTTCTCAGCGGCGCCCCCTCCCCTTCATGACACGTCTCCACCAGGATGCGGTGCAGCTCTTCGTGGTGGGCGTGGCTCAAGGCCTGCAGGGCCGCCTCCTGCTCCTCATTCTTCATGTTCAGAGAATAAATCACCTGGAGAACGTCAACAACAGGCAAGGAAACATTTAACGATTATTGCACATTTCTGCCTTAAATTTTAATGTTTTGAACTGTATCTGTTCATCATCTCTTTTAGAGATAGGTTGTGCTTTTTCTTCGCACTGATCACCACCACTCCTTTCTTAGTGGATTGTCCACTTCCGGGATTGTTCAGATAACCCCAGAAATTCCGCCAAAGAGACGGATATCCGATGGGTTCCAAGATTGCAGTCTATTGTATGTGCCCAAGAAATTGCAGATCAGATTTGATTTATTACTCTAGTTTATCATTGTGTTTTGAATTCTTGGTTAATTAGTATATCTTTATAAAGCCATTCAGGGCTTTCTTCATTTTAGGGTTTTCTGTCCCTTAGGTCAAGAGATTGAGCAAAAAGTGCTTTTGTGTAGCATATACCTTATTTTTGGACTGCAGAATAATTTAAAGCTGAAACAGATAGTCATTGTTAAGTAAAGGCTGATATTGAAAAATGTATTTGCAGACTGAGTAATATATGTTTCCTCTTTGATATTGATATTTGAATTGGCCTCCTTATTTGATTTGTAAGCACATATTGAGTTCTTTCTTATAGACTAGATTTTATTCACAGTTTTACTCTCCTTTTTTCTTTTTATGTGACAGGCAGGATTTAAATGTATATATTATAGTTTGATGATAATTTTCAAATGTTGCTTCAGGACCAAATCTTCTTTGGAAAACAATATGATCTGGTTAGGGTTTACGTCCTCATGGATTCAGATGGCTTACTCTGCAGGGTTGTTTCTTCTGTATTCATTTAACGTGCGTACATCGCAAACAGCAAGAAAACTGTCACCAACACTAGTCCACAAACAGACATTATGGAGCCAATATCAGCAATATTCAGCTGCCAGCTTTATGATAAGAACTATTAAACCGACACAGACTGACATGGAAACACAAACATCACCAAACACAAATATTAGAGGTTAAACAGCAACACTGACAAACAGTGTGTAGTACTGTAACCAAACTCCTGTGAGTTAAAATAGTCCCAGCACTGCAGCTTCATGCAGTGAGTTCCCTGCCTGCCAACATGTGAGGAGTCTCTCCCCCTCCTCCCAATATAGTCTGTGACTGTGCACCTGAAATATGGCCCGTTTCTCCCCACTATTCACTTTACCCTGTACGCCATGTCTACAATGTCATCATATGGTCCTGCTGAACCTGATGGCTCACTTACCCACCCACAGAGATGTGTGTGTTTGTGTGTGCATGTGCATGGGTGTGTGCAGGGAACACATAGGCTCATATTTTATCCAGACGCCTCACTGTCTGCAGTACACAGCTGGCAAAGCACTGCTGGACATTCCCTGTGTGTGTGTGTGTGTGTGTGTGTGTGTGTGTGTGTGTGTGTGTGTGTGTGTGTGTGTGTGTGTGTGTGTGCGTGTGTGCGTGTGGGCACATGACACAACCTCTCTCCGGCACATACGCTTGTCAATCTCCACTGATCTAAGATGTATTTCTAATAATTCAGCGACATATATTGATGATGGATGTGCACATCTGTCCAAATCCTAATCACAAACCCGCCTCTCGCTATCCTGCCAGTCAAACACTGAATTGAGGGCAAGTTCTAAGGGGAGTGTTTGTGCTGTTCTTGGCTGTCCTGTCCTCTTTAGCCAATTTGAGTGTGAGAGCACGAAGGGTAAGGGGAAAATATAGCAGGAGAAAGGAAGAGAGAGGACAATGTAGGAAGCATTCCCACACTTGGAGGTATTTTACATTTCCAATGTAAATGTAATGTGAACACCCAAATAAATGTTACACCCATATGTGATTGTTGAAAATCTACCTCTCATGTTGTCCTTTCTCAGCAGTGACCTAAAACGAACCACTCGGGTTGCTATGCACGAATGTTGCCGGACTAAACTATTTTGTAAACATATCCATACTGAGAAATACAGAAGGAAGTTTTGTGGAGCTTAATTAGCTTTGAATAAACTAATTTGGCAATGGCTTGAAAAGTCACACTTTAATTTAACTTTTTGGGTAGACATTCTCAAGACACTTGGTATGGCAGCTCGGTCAGAGAGTGGCAATGAGAGCCTCTTGTTACTGTAAATCCCATATTGATCCTGCCGGTCGATAATGTTTTTCATGTAGCCTCACAAGCCTGTGCCTATGCTTATTGACAATAACTTCATAGTCAGCAAAGCATAAAATTAGGATTCTGTCTACAGTGTAAAAGAGAGCCAGGATGAGGCTTGTTGAAACTGGAGAGAAATGTAGAGTGAATGGTTGGTGCACAGAGGAGGGGTTAGGCAAAGAGACAAGCAAGCATGCACACTCTTTCTCTTACATCAGCCCGCCATCCACCCACACACACACACCTCTACACACATCAAAGAGGGTACCGGGTGTGCTGGATTACAAAGCAGGGAACATTGTGACAGTGTAAGCTAGATAAGTACAGGAAATCACACACAGAATTAGAGCTGCCAAACAACAGATTTCAGAATATGTGCACACAAAGACACACTTTAATATGCTACTGTTGCTATCTGTGCATCATGTAAAGAGACTACTCTCTTCTGTGTATTCATGTGTGTGTGTCCATGTCTGTTAACACACAAGCTTATGAGAACATTCACAACAGCTGGCCTGACAGGGTCAGCTCTCGCTTTCTTCCTATTGGCTTGTTCTTTCATGTAAACACACAACGTGCTACTGGTTTATCTTTAGCAGCACCCATTCAACCAGGGCAGACCAGAGAAAGGGAGGAAGGGCAATGTGAGGGAGGCTAGAAGGCAGCTGTGTAGTCAGGCATAAATGTGGATGGGTGAATGGAGGAGTGAGGGACAGGCCGACGTGAAGAGGTGTGTTGAGTAGCCTACAAGTCTATGACTGAATGTGTGTGTCAACCTCCTTCATGCACACAAAGAGCAGAGGTTAATAGATATATAAGATTACCACAGCTGACTCATTTCCTGCTTTCTTTCCACTCCACACTCCATAAACCATGTGTTACATGCCCACCATCCCGCAGCTCAGAGAAAATGCTTACACCAAATATCAAATTTGATGATTCTTATATTTCATCAGCGCCCTGGGTTTTGAGTTCATTTCATATGGTCATCAAAGACCTGAAGCGGACTGGCAGGGCTTGCGCAAAGTTTTAAGAGAGAGAAACATTTTTCATTAGCATGGAAGGAGTGGAGAGCAGAGAGAGGTTGAAGATTCCCCTAACAAGCACAGACACAAGTGCTGACCCGTCATCTGTGTCATCTTAGTGTGTGTGTGTGTGTGTGTGTGTGTGTGTGTGTGTGTGTGTGTGTGTGTGTGTGTGTGTGTGTGTGCTTCTGAGAAAAAGCTTTCTGAACAACACAAGGCAAATTGCTTGTAATGCATTAGCCTACACACATGTGCTCCTGCACACACACACACACACACACACACACACACACACACACACACACACACACACACACACCTTGCAGGCTACACAGAGGTGAACCCAAGACGGGAAGTGCACAGTCATCAGTAATTGTTATAGCTCAACAAGCGATGGGTCATGCCCTGCTTCTGTAAGCATTATTGTGCACCAGAGAGAGAAAAGCCAATGCATACTGCTGCTGCTGCAACCCCTGCCTGCACACTGATGTACACATCATGTCTGTGTTAATAAAGAAATGGCTATAATCATTTATTTTCATAAAAGGTGTATTGATTACTCAATTTATTCATTTTTATTACAAATATTTGGTGGTTCCAGTTTCTTCAATGTTGGGTTTTGCTGCTTTTATCTGTTTAATATCACTGTTAATTGTTACATTTGAATACATTTTTTATCTGTTGGTCAGACGGAGAAACATTATTTTGGGCTCTGGCATTCATGCAGTCTTTGAGATATGCAATTGTCTTTAAATTGTTTGACATTTAACAGTCTAAACTATAAGTGATGCATGGCGAAGATAATCCAATAAATTGACTGATAATTGCATCACTCCTTTGCTGCCGTTTGGCTCTCAAATCGCTAAAGATCAGCAGCCTAAATCTTTCAGTGATCGCTATACTGTCTGATTACTGTGTCAGTCACGAAGATGAATCAACCCTGATCCAAGTTTTCCAATCATTAGCCTATCCCAAGAGACACTGATTTGTAACAAAGAGCACATCTGTAATGATAATTAAGCACGAATGAGTTTATAGTCTAATATTTTGTTTTACGAAATACTTCTCTTATTGGGGTATTTCTTAGCTATTTTAATCTCTGTTGAACCCTTTTTAGGCTATTTATAATTCCAATCATATAATAATTTACATTTTTGCTGTGGTATATGTTTCTCTCTAATATGGTCTATATCACAGGATAATTGCAAGTCGCCTTCTCAATATGTGGCCTAATTATATTTGGGTGTGATGGCAGATAGTGAGGCAGCCATCAGATCATCCAATCAGCCTGACGGCGCGTCTGCCGGCGCGCCTCTCTCCTCTCGGTGTCACATGCAGGTTTTACCTTGGTGAGCTGAGCGATCTTCTTGCACATCTTGCTGTGCATCTGGTAGTCGTACAGCTCCTGTTCGATGTTCGGGAACTCTGCCGCAGTCCCGTTAACGGTGGAGCTCGGCCCGAGGGGCTGTGCAGCCTTACCGGCGCCTGAAGCCATAATAAACCCCCCAGGGAACTTCCCAGACCGGTGGATAGTCAGAAATGATCCTGCCGCCTCTCAGATAAAAATTCCCACCTAAATCGTGTCAACTTTTTACTCGTGCCTCTCATTCCTCTGTCGGTAGACCACCTCCCGTAAACAGCAGCTCGAGCGATTCGCTGGAAAACATTTGGTTCTAGATCGGCGGGGATCTCCTCGCGCGTTCCGGTAGTTGCCCCCCTCTCCCGCTGTCCGCCCGGTGATCGCGGAGGTCACACGCTGGAAGTCCATCGGGGACGCGCTCGCGCCAACCGACCCTTTCCTGCTGTCAACAGATTTTTTTTTTTTTTTATTCTAAGAAGGAGCGCTCGAGGATGAAGGCATATCGTCCAACCACCTGTCTCGCGGCAGGGGCGGAGAGGGGCGCGTGTATCATATGGAACATACCGGAGACAGCTCGAGAGGCGCACTGCTGCAGTGCTGCCCCGCCCCTACCGGCGCTGCTGTATCAATCACCGTGGGGAGGGGAGGAGGGGGGTCTCCGGGGTCTAGTCGTGCGATTTTACTATTAATCAGATCAAAATAGGCTATAACTGCTGCTTATTTCTTTGATTTAAAGAACGGTCATTTTATAGCTAAGGCTACTATTGTATTACTAGCCGACTACGCTAGTAGGCTATTGGCTGAACTGCCATAGCAGAAAAAAAGGTTTTGAAACGATTTATCTCTGAAATTAACATATTTGTGAAAATGTAGCCTATTCTTTATGCGTATAGACTATCAATTATTGGCACCATTGTCTAACACCACCCTAACTCTAAAGGGCTCCAGCAATTTAGTTTTGTAGTTCCATAAAATTGAAGGACTTGCAAGACATTAAAGAACGACCAAAATCGATAAAGATAAAAAAACACTTCCCATAATGCAACTCACGTAGCATATTTTCATTAGACCCTCATTGCCTGGTACATTTTCAAAGTCCAAGCCGTCTTTCTGCTGGAGACAAATAGGTTGTCTCTTTCAAAATCAAGATGAAATAAAAAAAATGTTATGGCTCTGAATGATCCATAATATATATATATATATGATATGATATATATATATATATATATATATATATATATATATATGTATATATATATATATATATATATATATATATATATATATATATATATATATATATATATATATATATATATATATATATATATATATATATATATATATATATATATATGATATATATATATACTGAGTGAGTTATTTTCACAAACTTGATCAAGATCATTTAGAGCCATAAAAGAGCTGAGTAAGTCCTCATAATGAGTCATCTGTAAAATCGGTATAGTGCCTTCACAGCCACATGGTTGTATTAACCTGTCATGAGGCCTCTGGGGAAAAAATAGCTATCATAGACTGTAGGTTACTGTAAAACCAACCCCATTCACTCACCACCCTTGTATTGTGTTCCCTCCCACTTCCAAGTCCTCATCAGCTACAGTGTACACAGCGGACTACACTAGAGAACCTTGTATGCTGCAATAATATCTGGGCACACATTTTCTGTGTCAGTTAGGGTAATTTCAATAAACACAACTTTAATCAGAATTATGCCATGTGAGGCACAACAGTTTGTTGGATACAACAAGCTTGTATCCAACAAACTTTTCAACAATCTGACAATCATACCCACGCAGCAATTGTCTCTCAAACTCTCTTTTTTTTGATTGCGCATAGAGACTGTCCGAAAGTATTAAGTTATTAGCATGATTTATTGCATTTGAGAGAAGACAAAATGCAAAAGACACATAGTTCTTGAAAAGAGATCGGTGATGCAGATGGCATATCTCCAAACTAATTTGCAATTAATCTAATTATTACAAACCATTTGGCACATTTGGTGAACCTGGAGCTGCAGGGGACCCAAGGAGTGGGGCCCCTGGGCATTTTGTCTGCTTCGGCCAGTTTGTAATCTAGCCTTGGTTACAATTAAGTATTGTCCTATATGTGTTTAATGGAGCCATTCAGACTATAAATATCGCAAGGTAATGAGAAATGGTAGTTTGATGATTGAATGTTTAAGCAGTTTTACACAAAGCATTTGGATGTCTTAAGTTAAAGTACCCAGGGAGAAGCGCTAGAAGCCGTTTTTTCCAACCCGGTCTCACGGCAGTTTGTGAAATGGTCACGTCATTTTGATCTATTGATTCGTCAACAACAAACGAGAAATGAACAAACGCCACACACCGGCAACAACAACCGGATGGATCACCACACGTGGCACGCGCTACAACAACGTTACGGTTATGGTTAGAAGAAGAAGAAAGGAAAAGGAAGAAAGGAAAGGAACTGCTACATCGCAATCCCCGGTCTCCATGGTGAAGGTCCTGTGTTGTTTGACCCATCCGCCACCCCAACCAACCTCATGACGCGGATTTTCGCCTTTTCAATACTGCCTGCTGCCGTAATCATGCTGTTATCACGAAAGATGCTTCCCATTGAAATACATTAGTTTAAAATGTGTGTTCACCACCACGAAAAAAGCTTTTTGGCTCATGACACAACATGTGTATGGACTAATGGAGAGAGGCATGGCCCCTGCATCCACCAGCATAAATATTTAATATAATAATACACCTCTCATATAATCCTACGCCCACATGCACGCAGGTCTTAAGCAGAAGCCTGACAGAGTAGGCTACCATCTATATTAAATTGATTTCCAGAGATGGATGGCTGTCGTTGCTATACGAGGCACCCTATCTGCCTGTGGAGATGCCCTTCCCACTCGTGATCTGTTTGCTGTGCCCCCTCCACAGCTGCCCAGCAGCTGCAGCCTTGGACATCATAACACTAACAGAGGGGTTGCAGACTAATATGGCTCAAATGTGGGATATGAAATAGCCTACTAGCAGATTAGTGATTGTTGATTTCTTTCATCCAACAAAAATCAAGCCACATGATTATCTGGTCCATGTTTTTAAATGATAAATTACAACAATCCAACAAAACCCAGTATATCTAATGTAAGTGTGTAAACTAATTGTTTACAAACAATTCTGTGTCCCTTCTGTTAGAGTACACAGCTGGGTATTTTATAGGCTACATCCATGTGTACAGCAAGCCAAATGTTAATTGAAAAAGAAATTTAGAATATAGGCTATTTTAGCATTATTAATGAATGCCACAATCAATAAGCTCATTAAAAAAGACTTGAATGCTTACAAAACTAAGATCACTGTCATTTATTATCTCAATTAATCAAATAATTATTTGATCTGTAAAATGTCAGAAAACAGTGAAAAATGTTCAGTTTTCTGGCATGTTTTCTGATTTTGTGCAATATTGTCCAAAACCCTAAAATGTCCAGTTTACAAGAAAACAGAAAAGGCAGCAAATATTCACATAGTTGCTATTGCTTTAAAAAAAATACTAAAACGATTCATCAATTATCAAAAAAATTTGCCGACTAATTGATTGATCTGGTGTGTTTTACCTCTGCTACTTTTGTAGTTCATTATTGAACCTGAACTTTATATGTCTATGACATATAAATAGTATACATTTGTATGTCTATGTGAACTAGGCCTGAACATAGACTAGAATAGAGCCGCCTGGCAGGCGAATCTCAGGGCAAATGAATCAAGGCTTGAACGTCATTACATACGTGCCTACGTGATTAGCAATCTCAGTTCTCGCGAGAGCACACGACTGTTTGAAAACAGGCGGCAGTGTTGTAGAAGAAGAAGAAGAAGAAGAGAAGGTACATTTCAAAAAAAGTCATGATGTTTTTTTTTTTAATTAAGATTCTTCAGTTAAATAAAATGTCTGCTTTGATATGCTAAAAAATTATTATGTAACGTGTCTCTAGGGAATTTTATCCCGCACTACGTAGCTATGGTATGTTGTTTTTCTGCTCTTGTTTCAGTGGGAGTTGGATCGAGGAGGGGCCTTTAGCTAATGAGAAACCACAGGCTGCTTCCGTTAGCATTCAGTTAAACGTTACTGGAGGTGTTAGTTACTGTGAGGAAAGCTCATGCTGCTGAATGACTGAATCTGTCTTTTAATTTGGTTTTCTGTGAAGGAAAGATGAGTGCAGACAGTGAAATAGACATTAAAGAGGCGTTTCAGCGCGCTCAGAAGGGCCACAATAACAAGGCAAAGCTGGTGGCAAGCCTGAACAGCCGCTACAACAAGGTAAGTGCTGTGTGTTGATATGTGAAGCTATTATATGTACTTTCGTCTCTACACTGTTTTATTAGACATAACACCGGTTCTCGTGCGCGCGTGGTTGGTTATGGTAAAGGCTGTGTTATTGTTATTATTATTATTATTATTAAAATCACCGAATCTACACATAAAGTACATCTACATTATTTGTAGACCATCTTTCAACAACAGTGCAATTCCCAATGTATATTCCTATATAAGAAACACAAGGCAAAAAAGACAAATAGGATAAAAATAATCTAAATGGAATAACACAGAACAATAAGAAATATAGTGCAAAGAGATTTGTACAAATAGCCCCAAAGTAAGTAAACTGAAAGCTGCTTCTCTGGTTTTTGTTTTGACCCTTGGGTCAGTAAGCTAGCCTGTTGACTAGGCCTACATGATTCGGGGAAAAATACGAATCACGATTTTTTAGCTTAGAATGGATATTACGATTCTCTGCCATGATTTTTTTTTTTTTCTCACGAAGTGTAATGTTTATTGCTCACATGAACCATGATAAAACAAAACAAATTGGCAGTACCAAACATAGATGTTGTTTTTGGCACCTATAGCACATTGCGCATCACCACAAACCTGTAAACATAGAGGCTTCAATGAAGAGATAGGAGAGCATTGCAACTCTTTAAAACCTTTGATACAGTTGACTTGTAAAATTAAATAATAATTAAACTTAAAAAAAGTACGTACTGTTTTTTGATGACATCCTCCCATCTCCTCAACCAGCTTGAGGACAAGACGTTGTTCCATGAGGAGTTTGTCCACTACCTGAAGTACGCCATGATTGTCTACAAGCGTGAACCTGCAGTTGAAAATGTCATAGAGTTTGTCGTGAGGTTCGCAACAAGTTTCCAGTCTCCACCTAAAACAGAGGAGGAGGAGGAAAAAGAAGAAGAAGAAGAAGAGGAAGTAGAAGATGCTGAGGATGATCATCCATTTTTGAGTTTCATCTTCAATTTCCTGTTGGAGGTATACACATTTATTACATGAGTGTTTGTTCTATATATACTAAATAATTACTAGAGACCACTTTTGTGATAGCTACATGTTTATCATGCAGCAAACTTTAAAAATGACAAAACCTCTGACTTTGTTGTGAGAATTTGTTGTACAGTGACACCCTGGTGTGATTGATGTCTGCTGCCTCTTAATCTGATTTTGTCCTGTCACATCTGTCTCCCCTCTCTCCTCTTGTTGGACTCCCATCTGTTTCTCACTCCTACACTTTCCTTTGGCATGCAACCCCTTTTTCTCTGTCCCGCATGTCCTTTTCCCTTTTGATCCATGTCCACTCTTGTCGGGCTGTTTCTCCCAATCCTGTCTTGCTCCTCTATTTTTCCCCTTTTCTCCCAAACTGTTTGGACTGCCTTTCTTTCTTCTCAGTCTCATAAAGCCAATAGCCATGCGGTGCGTTTTCGTGTGTGCCAGCTGATCAACAAGTTGCTTGGCAGTATGGCGGAAAATGCCCAGATAGACGACGACCTCTTTGATCGCATCCACCAAGCCATGCTGGTCCGTGTCACTGACAAGTTCCCCAATGTAAGGATTCAGGCTGCTTTGGCCATGACGCGTTTACAACAGCCAAAGGATCCTGACTGTCCAACCATCAATGGTTTGTGTTTATTTTTTATATCCCTGCCCACACTGTTTTTCATTTGACATTTGACAGAACACACTTGAGCAAATGCAGAATTTTTTTTATGCTTTCGTCTATTTAGAATAATATGTTTGTCATTGTTGAAGTTCAAAAGATAGTGCATTGCCATGAAGAGAGTGGAAATGCCCATTCCCACTTGTCAAGTGTCACTTTTAATCTTAGTATAGTCTTTAATCACCACTCTTTTGGAGTAGCCTTTTTGTGTGTGATTTCTATATGTACAGTATGTTTTTATATCTTTCCTTTTGTCATTGGCCCTCTGATTGTCTAATGCTCTTTTTTTCCCCACTGTTCAGCGTACATGTTGATTCTGGATAATGATACTAATGCTGAGGTGCGACGTGCCGTTCTTTCCTGCATTGCGATGTCACCTCGGACCCTCCCTAAAGTACTCAAACGCACCCGGGACATCAAAGAGAATGTCCGCAAGCTAGCCTACCAGGTAGCTACAAATGCAGTCCAACGTTCATCAACAAATAACATAATGAAGTTGTTGTCTTGATCTGACTGAACACTTGTTCTTGTTAAACGTTGTGTTTAAACTTTCATCTGTTATCTGTTCTAAGGTTCTGGCTGACAAAGTTCACATTAAAGCTTTGACGATCGCACAGAGAGTTAGTCTACTGCAGCAGGGTCTCCATGACACCTCGGGTAATAATGATTTCCTTTGCCTGTGTGCGTGCGACATTACATTTACACAGACACTTTGTACTTGCACTTTTTATGTACTTGCACTTTGAGTAAGCAATAAATCTATTAAACCTGCAAAAAACAAAACATTTTTCATTAGAAGTTAATCTGTTCACTTATTGTTTTAGTTTATACATTTAAAAAAAATGTCCTATTTATTACTGCCTAAGGTGTGGTCTTTAAATGTTTTGTCCAGCAAAAAAAGTGCACGTTTTCACATTGGAGTTGCTGCAACCAGTGATTTATAAAAAAAAGAGTTATGGCTCTTTTTATTTTCATTTTTAATACATAATATGTGTGTGTGAATACATGTGTATATATATATATATATATATATATATATATATATATATATATATATATATATATATATATATATATATATATTATTTTCTTAACCTTATTATATTTGGAGACCAACACCAAAACAAATTCATTGTATGTGAAAAAAACGCTTTTCTGATTCTAAAACAGCTATTCATTTTTGAGTAATTTTCTGTTGATCATGAAATGATTGATTGTTTCAGCTCTATTTCAGGCTATTTAATATGTCTGATTGTCTGTGTGTGTTGCAGAAGCGGTGAGGGAGGTGGTTTGTTCTCGCATGCTGCCGTCCTGGATGCTTCGGCTGGATGGTAACGTCATTGAACTGCTCCACAGGCTGGATGTAGAGAACTGTGCCCAAACAGCTCTGGACACACTGAAAGCCATCTTCAAAGGCACACCTACTGAAGAACTGCTGCAGAACAGAGCGCAGCTCGACAACAGGTATACTTCAAACTCTGGCTCTTGCATGTTGTCACGTAATTAATAAATCGTCTGAAGTTTGAGATTATGTGTGTTTACAACAGGAAGCTGATCCCAGTGGACTCTCTGTCCTGTGAGAATGTGCTGTACTGGAGAGCTCTGTATGAGTTCATCAAGGCTAAAGGAGAAGATGGTGATGAAATACTGGAGCAACTGTTACCAGACGCTGCCATTTATGCAGACTACCTCTACGGGTAAGAGAAGAGATGGTTCACTGGATTACATTGATAGTTTTCTTGTTGTCTGCTGTATATTTTAGCCCTACCGCAGAGAATATTTTGGACCAGAGAATTTATTAGTAGCAATAGGCTCTACATTGATTCATTCTTGTAGTTAAAGGATGTCTTAAAACAATAGTCAGGTGCCCATATGAACATTGAAACGGGATGGTCTTGCTGTAAACATTCCTCCTGTTTTTGTATTTGGGACAAACATCCAGTTGTTCCATGCAAAAACACATGCAAAGCTTTTGATAAAGTTAATGTTTCTAAGTAGACTGAGGTACACAAATCAAGTAAGTTTAACCTTTCCTTTCCTGCAGCTCAGAATGTAAACCGTATGGACACTTAGAGGGAATTCTCTATTAAAAATGGCAGTTGCTTCAATGCTTTTAGGGGTGTGGTCCTGGTCAAGACAATCTCCTGAACTCCAAACTGAATGTCAGAATGGGAAAAAAGGTGATTTAAGCAATTTTGAGCGTGGCATGGTTGTTGGTGCCAGACGGGCCAGTCTGAGTATTTCACAATCTGCTCAGTTACTGGGATTTTCACGCACAATCATTTCTAGGGTTTACAAAGAATGGTGTGAAAAGGGAAAAACATCCAGTATGCGGCAGTCCTGTGGGCGAAAATGCCTTGTTGATGCTAGAGGTCAGAGGAGAATGGGCCGGCTGATTCAAGCTGATAGAAGAGCAACTTTGACTGAAATAACCACTTGTTACAACCGAGGTATGCAGCAAAGCATTTGTGAAGCCACAACACGCACAACCTTGAGGCGGATGGGCTACAACAGCAGGAGACCCCACCGGGTACCACTCATCTCTACTACAAATAGGAAAAAGAGGCTACAATTTACAAGAGCTCACCAAAATTGGACAGTTGAAGACTGGAAAAATGTTGCCTGGTCTGATGAGTCTCGATTTCTGTTGAGACATTCAGATGGTAGAGTCAGAATTTGGCGTAAACAGAATGAGAACATGGATCCATCATGCCTTGTTACCACTGTGCAGGCTGGTGGTGGTGGTGTAATGGTGTGGGGGATGTTTTCTTGGCACACTTTAGGCCCCTTAGTGCCAGTTGGGCATCGTTTAAATGCCACGGCCTACCTGAGCATTGTTTCTGACCATGTCCATCCCTTTATGGCCACCATGTACCCATCCTCTGATGGCTACTTCCAGCAGGATAATGCACCATGTCACAAAGCTTGAATCATTTCAAATTGGTTTCTTGAACATGACAATGAGTTCACTGTACTAAAATGGCCCCCACAGTCACCAGATCTCAACCCAATACAGCATCTTTGGGATGTGGTGGAACAGGAGCTTCGTGCCCTGGATGTGCATCCCACAAATCTCCATCAACTGCAAGATGCTATCCTATCAATATGGGCCAACATTTCTAAAGAATGCTTTCAGCACCTTGTTGAATCAATGCCACGTAGAATTAAGGCAGTTCTGAAGGCAAAAGGGGGTGTTGTGGAAGTTTCTGTACAGCGAGGGAGGAATTTCAGTGGCAGAAGAGACCTTGTTGAAACAAAATAAAGACAGGCTGCAAACTGGATTAAACGTTTTAGGTATTCGGTGGAAGGGTTTAATTGTTTTCTGCAGAGAACAATCAAAATGACAAGAACAGCTTTCACAATGTACAGAGTTACAGAGTGGCCACAGTTCTGTGTGAATTCAATCAGTAATAGAGTTCCTTATATCCCCGTGCATCTAGAGTAAAACCAACCCTTGTTTGGAAAACAGTCTAATCTTAAACAAAACAATTAGTTAGCTCAGGCAGACATTTGGATCTCTTACGTATTTCTGAATCTGTCCTCTGTGCATCAAGTTTTCTTGACCGGTCAGTCTATCTTAGCTGAAGAAGGACATCTTGTCTCTCTGGATAGGCTATGGTCTCGCCCTGGGACCTGCTATGATAAACACAGCTTTAGACAACTGTTTCTGTCAGACTCTATGCCATTTCCCCTTGGAGGCCAAATGCAGAGACATAACAAATTCAGTTGTCTCCTACAAGGAAAAGACACTGAGGAAAGATACAGAAGTAATTTACTCTGAGTGGCATTGGAGAGCTTATTAATGAATATGAAAATCATTGGTTAAATATAATTTTCCCATTACAGGGGTCAAACACAGTATTAGTATGGTGTTCCTAATAATCCTATAGGTGAGTGCAGTATTATGTGATTAGTGTAGTTAACTTTGTAATGCTCAGAACAGAACACCTAACCCAGTAGCCATAATGCTCATGTTGTTACTCAGGTATCTGAATGCAGCTCTGATGTTCTCAGAGGAGCTCTTTCTGTAGTAATGGTGTGGCTAACTCATTGCTTATGTTCCATTTAACCTGGCTAGCTATTTTAAAGTGTAGCATTCATATAAAAATTTCTTTCTTTTCTTTTTAAATTTACATGCTCAAAGCCAGACACTTAAAAAAAACAGCCGTGATCAAGTTAACATGCCTCAGGTACCCAACAGATAATATACTATAACTACTTTGATATGTAGCTGCAGACTGGCACTTAATATACTAGATTACTCCTAGAACACAGTAACAGAACAGTTTTATTTGTGCCAATAATGTATTCTTATAGATCTAGTTATGCTTTTGATGGCTAGACCACAACATTCATCTGGAGACATTGTGATTGAGGTTAAGAAACTTCTACAAAGCCTTCTTTCATCTTCAAATTAGCTTTAACCAAACTGCATACTACACACTGAATATACTCTGAATTGGTTGCTTATAATCTTATATTGACATAAATTACAGGATGCCTTCTTCCGCACTCATTTCGACTTTTTAGGACCTGAGTCGCATCCTTTCTATGCATCAATGTAGGCGCATTCTGCTGTTTTACTACCTGCCTAATACATGTGATGCTGTAGTGTGAAATGCTCCATAGTGGCCGTGTTAACATTTATCTAATCTGAGCGTGCTCTGAGAGCTGTTGTAATCCCTGAGTTGTATGACTCTTGACCCTTGCAGGTATCTGAAGACAGTGCCTTTGCTGTCAGAGGAACAGAGGGCTGACTTTAACCAGCTGGAGCTCGTCATGACCAAGGAGTTCATCTCGCAACAGCTCATCCATCTCATTGGATGTCTGGACACCAATGAGGAGGGCGGCAGGTAAAATAAGGAAACAAGTTCTGTTGTAAGATAAGGAACTGATGTGTGTGAGTTAACAAACGTGGAATAGGCAACGAGTGGGACAGTACTGAGAGAGAGAGAGAGAGAGAGTTGGAGAGAGAGATACGACCACTTTAAAGGTCCCATGTCATGAAAATGTCACTTTATGAGGTTGTTTAACATTAATATGCGTTAACCCCCTTCTTGCCTATGTTCCCCCAGTGGCTAGAAATGGCGATAGGTGTAAACCGAGCCCTGGGTATCCTGGTCTGCCATTGAGAAAATGAAAGCTCAAATGGGCCGATCTTGCCCCTTATGATCTCATAAGGTCACCTCCCCTTTCTCTGCTTTGCCTGCCCAGAGAATTTGGTCCACCCGTGAGAGAGAGACATCATGGCTTTTAAACGAGCAAAGTGGCAGTTGGTCAAGACCTACCCCCCCCAAAAGCTACAGACTCAGAAATGGCACATACTAAGGAAAGCTCATTGTGAGACTGGCTCTAGTGGCTGTTATTCTGAACCAAGGCTGAATTTCAGGAAAGAGACTTCAGATATGGGTTAGGGGACCACTAAGGTCTATTTAAAAGCGTCCAAAAAGCACCATGTCATGGGACCTTTAAATGAGGAAAGGAGAGATATTTTAGTAGTATCGGTTTATTCAGCTACTAAGAGAGAGGCATGGATGAGACTGTAAGTTTTGAGGAAAGGACTGGTATGAAGGTGAGCAGGGAGAAGAAGTGCTTCTTTTTTTTGGACACAATTTTATGAGGCTAAAAGTTGGTAGTGAAGGAAAGGGGCTTTAAAAAAAAAAAAGGACTAGAAAATAAGTTTTAGTTATTCTGTTTTAGGTTATGTAATGCTACACTGTTTCTTAGATATGTCAATGCTATTTCTTTCCTTAATCGTGTTGACTCACTTCTGGCCTCATTTCTAGCCTGATGTGTTACAATAGGACCAATGTAGAAGTTAGACCAGTCTAGTTAAAGTTATGGACTGGATTATTTTTGGGGCTTTTTGACCTTTTATTGGACAGCTGAAGACAGGAACATGGCAAGTGCTGAGCCTTGGTACAAGGGACGCAGCAGCTATTTGCTGTTTTTAAATATATTTCAAATTCTGACAATATATTGAAATCTGCAAAATGTGTACATTTAGTTGGGTAAGAAATCTATAGTGTCAGTAATGTGTGTCCAGCCCTATTTTGTTTTGCCTGGCAAAGTCCTTTATTTTGCCCAGTTTGCCACATATGATCATCAGCTTGTTTATAGTCCAACTTGTAATGTTGTAATGCTTTTATAGGAAGCGCGTGTTTGCTGTCCTGCAGGAGATGTTGGCTCTTCCACAGACTCCATCCTCCCTTGTCTCCCTTCTCACGGAAAAACTCCTCACCCTCGTTCCTGATGACCACAGACGCATACAGACCGTAAGTTACATTTTACACTTAAAATTGCCATTTGTAGATTTAGTTGCCAGGCCAGTTAGGCAAAAATTAATGTGAATGTTTCCAGATGTTGAATGTGTGAATTAAACTGTCCTATGCCACTAAAGGTCTTTTAGTTTGAGAATGTCACATAATTAAACTGATTTTTTTATTCATTGGGGTTTATTGTTACCACAGAGATTGATGTCTAAATGAGCTGGCTTTCTGTTCCACAGGTGGCAGAACTCATCTCAGATCTGAGGGAGCCCATCAATGAGGCTAGTCAGTCAGTGGATGAGAACATGAGCCGCCGGCAGCAGGTCCAGGTGGGCAACACTCTGCCATCTGAAAGCACCCGGCCGCACTTAGATTCAGTAATCCCATTCAAGTACCCTACTGTTTTTTTTTTTTTTTTTGTATGGATGAAAACACCCCACACTGTTAACCTGCATTTGGTAAAAAAGTTGCAATCATTACAAAGTTACAGAAAGATTGAATCTTACAAATGGATATTCAGGTTTCCTTTATAATGAATGAAACAAATAACTAAATGTATGAAAGGTTTACGCATTTTAAAATTAAGATTACAAACTTATCTTTCCTAAGTCTCCTCTGTTCTGTGCTCTACATTCCATCCCTCTGTACCTCCAGCTAGCAAATGGTGGTTTTTCCTTTTTTAATATTGAAATATGTTTTCCCTTCTTTAACCTCAGTGAGAGGCAGTGGTTACACAGTAGGAACACTGTAAGGCACAGAGGAATTGCTCACAACTTTGTCAATACTCACTTCCCCGTCTTTTAACACTTACACTAAAAGTATTTAATATCGTGGAGGCCAAACAGCTGTTGAGGAAGATAATCCCTACCCAGGTGTATGACTTCCAACTCTTCTGTGCACCTGCTCGCTCTAGTCAGTAAAGGCAAAGTAGGCCGTGGAGGATTGTCACCTGGCGCAGAGCCCGGGTGGTGGTGTTTTTTCCGTTAAATAGAGGTGTAGTTGCCCATCTCAACAGTCAAGAATCCTCTGGAGTGTATTTCAGCTGTTTATTTCCCCTTCAGCTAGCAGAGGTGAAAGTGAGTATCTTGGAGGCTAAACAAACCCTGGAGGACTGTATCACTACCCAGGACTTCAGCCGTGCTGCAGAACTAAAGGATGCCATCACCAAGCTGGAGAACCGCAGGAACCAGATCATCCAGGAAATCGCTGAGAGCAGCCAGCCGGTGGACAAGGAGACCCGCACAGAGAAAGTACGTAGCCACACAGGAAGCACCGCCTCATTTACTCATTTACCCTACATAGTTTAAGAGATTTTCCTCTTAGAATAAAACACCTTTTTGTTTTGCTTTCACGTTTTTTTTTCTTCTTCCAGAATGACCCGGAGACTCTTCTAAGGTGTCTAACAATGTTTGCTGAACTGCTGAAGCAAATGAGCCTCAAGACACGAATTGGTCCAACTACAAGTGCCTTAATGTCCTCACTGGTAAAGCCACACTGCACACATATTTTTCACTTCAATCTTCTTTCCTGCGTGTCTTCTCCCTTTCTCACTTAACTGTCTTGTCAAAAAAAAAAAACTTTAAAAAAAGTTAGTGGTTTAAAAAAAGGAAAACATTTTCAGCTAATGTCACTGATGGCTCTTCGCTTTTGAACTCAATACAATTATAGTAATTTCTTTCATTGACATCTAAAGTCTTACCATTCGATGAAAGCTTTGAGTCATCTGATTATTTGCTCTTTGTTTTTATCATCTTATGTTGGCAAACATTTGTGGAAGTATGGAGTGAAGTAAAGTCAGTAAGTTGGTGGATGTCACTATTTTCTCCATCTCTGTCAGGTCCTGCCCAGTATAGCAAATGCTCACCCTGCCGTTCGTAACATGGCTGTGCTATGTCTGGGAACATGCACCCTGCACAGCAAGGAGCTGGCCAAAACCCACATGGTCCTGCTGCTGCAGGTAATGTCATACATGTGTGTTTTATCCACCAAACATTCAAATGCATTTATACCTATTGTACATGTTAACAAA
Source organism: Percina caprodes (assembly GCA_013375575.1). Taxonomy (NCBI): domain Eukaryota; kingdom Metazoa; phylum Chordata; class Actinopteri; order Perciformes; family Percidae; genus Percina; species Percina caprodes. The sequence goes on along the minus strand of JABXJD010000011.1, from coordinate 487,855 downwards.
GGTGTGTGTGTGTCTGTGTTCGTTCGTTCATTCATTCTCTCAGATTGCCCAGCTGGATGAGGTAAAGATCCGTATCTGTGCCCTGCGGGCCATCATCGACCAGCTGTTGCTGTTTGGCTTCCAGCTGCTCTCTGATCCAGCTGCTACTCAGACAGTCCTGCCCTCCCAGTCACCAGACAGACAGGAGGAGGACGGACCAGTGGTCGAGGAGAAGGGAGATGTAGCAGAGGACACCGCACAGAGTATACTTGTGATGCTTTCAGAGTTCCTGGACAGTGAGGTGAGGTTGAGGATAAAATATTTACTCAACAAACTATATGTATGGATCACGTTCTCCTGGGTGTAAAGTAGCCAGAGACAGTTTTATTGTATTAATCTGTGTTCAACATTTTCAGGTGTCTGACCTGCGTACAGAGACAGCAGAGGGCCTGGCCAAATTAATGTACAACGGCCGTATCTCCAGTGCCAAGATGTTCTCCCGTCTGGTGCTGCTGTGGTACAATCCTGTCACCGAGGACGACACCCGGCTACGCCACTGCCTCGGCGTCTTCTTCCAGCTCTACGCCCGCGAGAGCAGGTCACACATGCTGGCAAACCATGAGCTATGTGGTTATTTAATTTATTAGACCTGTGCCTTTCATGTCCTCTTATTAGTGTGATTACTGGCCTGGGTGAAGTTATTAGTTATGTAATATACTAATAGGGAGAGTGTCTTTGTATTCATTAGGGCCCACCAGGAGGTGGTGGAGGAGGGCTTCCTGCCGACTGTTCGAACTCTGATGAATGCTCCAGCCACCTCTCCGCTAGCTGAGGTGGATATTAACAATGTGGTCGAGCTACTTGTCGAGCTGACTCGTCCGAGTGCCCTTATTAAGGCCTCCGCTAACACAGAGGTAAGAGAAATGCCCCCAACTACTGGGAACTCCCAAAACCCTCACTGATCAATCTGGGTTGTTCCTTATTAACATTCATTTTTACTGGTGCTCTGTGGGTAGAAAGCAATATAATGAAAAGCTCAAATCTTGAATGCTTCAGTTCACAACCAACTATTTACAATTGTTTAAGTACACTTTTTTTTTTTTAGAAAGGCTCAATATGACATCGCAATGAGGCAAAAACAATTTGAGTTAATATGTCTTTAGGAGGTGTGTGTCCATGACTACTTGGCGGTGCGTATGTGTGGGGAGATGTTGAAGGACCCCACAGCCCCTGAGGTGCGTCTCTATGCCAAGACTCTAAGCAACCTGGAGCTCAGCAGAGATGAGACTGTCAGGAAAGACCTGCAGGTGCTGCTGCAGCAGCTTGTACAGGTACAGACACCACAACACTAAAGAGTCTAGTCTCAGTGAGGCTGTACTTCGGCACAGTGATGCCCTAAGCTAAACGCTTACAAACACGACAATACTAACATGCTAGACACTGACACATCACGAGATTGGGTTGATTTTTAAAAAAATTTAAAGAAATCCTCGATGAAATATATGAATGGAAAATAGTTTTTATTCAACTGAAAAATCACAAAATGCAAAACAATTTAGGTGCATTTTGAAATCAACTATTAATGATGAATGTTATTTAACCTATTTTAATGAATTATATGCAGTTGCAAACACTGCAAAGTGTGCTACCATGTACAGTTTCACCATCTAACTCCTTTCACAAAGAACAGTATAAATAAAATAAAGTAAATAACAGAAAAATAGGGTTGTTAATGTTGCCACACAAATGATTTAAAAGTGGGATCTTCAATAGTAATTTGTCGCCTCACGGCAAATCCATTGACACCAGGTAGGTTTAACGTTTACAATGTTAACCATTAATTAATTAATTAATCAATCAATAACTAACTAATGTCGTGGCAATCCATTGAACCAGTGTTGAGATATTTGTCTAGACATACATTGCTGTCCTCTGTACCATGTCCGTCCCAAGAACACACAGCCTCTCATGCTGTTTGATGTATTTATATATCTGCCTCTTGAAAGGCCTGATGTTTAATTTCTCCTCTTCCCGTCCTGTTCTTCAGGTGGTGAAGGATCGTGTCTGTCTTTGTGCTCTGGAGAAAATTATTTATCAGCTAGTGGACTCAAGAGAACAGGCTGAGCTCCTCAGGGCCAGCGCGCTACAACCATTGGATGTCAATGCAGATGGTAAACATGCAAACACTGACAGCCTGTATAAGACAACCTGACATCTCACCAAGCATCTGGAACAAATGTTGCTTTTCTCTGTGTCTAGATTTAGTGTCTGTGAACTAGATTTACACCTCACACGTTTGTGTCAACTTTTCCTTTAAAAGGATTAGGTCTTAGTACCAGAATTTTTCTAAGTGGATTGAAAATGCCTCTACATCCCATTCAGTTTCTGTCAAGACGGGAATACAGCTAGCACAGAGGAACTGCAAACATTTGAATTTTGTCTTTATCTTTCCACAGAGGTGGCAACAGACGATCCATCTAAATCTGCCAAGAGAGCCAAAAAAGGTAATGCAAGTTCTGTATACTCATCTAAAACCACATTTGGTCATAGGGCCACTATATTTTTAGGAGCTGAGTCAGCACAGCAAGGTAACCTGAGTGTTTGTGTGCACAGGTCAGAGAAAAGTCTGCACAGCTAAAGGAGGCAGAAAGTCGAGCAAGAGGGCAGAGTCATCAGAGGAGAGGTGAGTGGTTTCAGTTAACTCTTGATAGCACATAAGGAAAGTTATCCTTACCATCCAGATCCAATGCTACCACATCTTTAAATTTCTATTAGTATTATTCCTTTTGGTGCCTTATCCCTCTTTTTGCAACTTCAAGGTTGAAAACACTAATTGGAAGTTGCTTTGGATAAAAGCGTCAGCTAAGTGACATGAAATGGAAAAACTAATGTCCTCCCTTTTAGAAATACTGAATGTATACCTGATGATGAATTAACAATTGGATACCATCTCTTTATGTTAACATTTGCATATTCATCTGCTCCTTTTTGTTTTGGCCAGTGATGGAGAAAATGTTCCAGAGTCAGTTCCTGTGGTGCGTCCCTCACGGAGGGCTAAGACTGCAGCTCTAGAGAAGACAAAGCTGGACCTTAACCCTCTCATCAACCAGGAGGCCAATGTGTCATAGGATTCAGGTTATTAATAGTTCACACAAAAATGGAAATTAGTTATTTTTAATTGGTACTTGTCTACTAATTCAAATACTTTTGTAATGTGGAGTTATTCACTTACTTTTATAGTCAAACTTGACATCAGTAAATGTAACCAAACCTCTGACTGAAAGCCCTTATCATGGGGTCACCTCTTTGTCATATTTCTTCTTTTATTTCTGTATGCTTCCCAGTTTCAGATTGTCATTTTAATCATTAAAGTGAAATATGTCAAAGCGTATCCTCTTTTCATTTTCACAAAACCAGATTAGTGGTCCCCAACAGCCAGTATGGACATTAGTTGTGATTCTTCTCAAACATTTGTTGGATTGACAGAGTAGTGAAAATCCAGTATTTAACAAAATAAAATTAAAAACAAAAGCCTCAGCTAATGAGTTGTTTGTAACCCTGTCAGATTAATGCCAAAGAGAGCAAAGTAAAATGCTAAATCATCAATGTCATCTGTTTCAGTACAGCAGGATCTTACTACACGTTGGAAATCATGAATTTTTTTATTTTATACTCGCTAGTTATTTCAAAAGACTTTATTCTGTTAATTACAGACACCTTTTTGCATCATGTTTTTTTTTTTTTACCATCTATAAATCCTATTGCTCGCTAGTTATTTCAAAAGATTCTTTATTGTTTCAATTACAGACACCTTTTTGCATCTGTAATGGACAGTATAAAAACATGAAAAAAAAATATACAACAGGTTGTTTTAGCACCAATTATTTTAAACAACGCGCTGATCACAAGACTGGGCCACCCCACAACACAAGTGTTGAAACGGTAACCATAGTGACATACGTACAAGGGTAGTCAGACACATAATACACACTACAGGTTTAGGTTTTGACCTACAGCCAGACATCTTGGATCTACCTGCCCCTTTTTAACATGATACTGATCCATGGTTAGTGTTAACCGATCATCTCTGTCCTTGTCTATCACACGCCTGATATGCAGCAGGCCTAGCTGAGCCCCCGTGGAGGTAGGCGCGTCTCTTGCTGCGAAAAAAAAAAAACCCTTACCCGCAACACATTTCCCACCTGCATTTCAATTGCAAATAATGCTAGTACATTTGTGATAAAAACCATTTAATGCTATTACAACTAGGATCTGTTTCTTCTGCTTCATTGAGGGAAACTAAGCCGGTTGGGGGAGAAAAAAAAAAGTTTCTATAGCAGTATGCTTTAAAATAACTTTACATGGCTATGGGAACAACTTCCCAGGCCATTGGTACTTGTGTACATCCATTTGTCTGTCAGCAATAAAATATTTACTACATACTGATAAATCATCTGGGTTTGTATTGCACCAAATAGATTCTCTAGTTTTACAGTAAGGGTTGGTAGTGGGACACAGAATGTGCAAAATATGGGGGAGGAATCTGTGTAGTGGGAATAATAATCTCAGATGGGATAGTGCAAGAAGTAGATCCAACACCAACATAGAGTATTTGCTTTGGGTAGAAAACAAAAAGTGAATTAAAACAAGACAGCCCACAAACCAACAAATGAATCAGAATCCACTTTCTATAACTGCATAATGTCACTTCACATATACTCATTTAAAACCTGCGGGTTGATTGCAGTTTAATGCCAAGACTTGCAGATATTGTTAATACTTTGAAAGAAATGACAACAAAATATTTTGTTTAAGTACAGGCGGATGGCCAATTACTTTAGTTCAATACACAATTTTGTAGATGGGGCCCATACAGATAGTGTTCATGGGTAAAAATGGGACTTGGTTGATGAAAGAGTCCTTCATTAACACCACTTTTTGGCTACTGGCTTGCAATACAACAGTGACTAAAGCAAAACATATTGCAAACAAGGCTGGGATTGAGAGGGGGGGGTTTAAGGGCTGTACATTGTTTTCGTTTCAGATTCAGATTTGCAATAAAAGGTTATTGTCTGAAATAAGTGCTGGCTTTGATAATGAGGTATGTTAAGGGGGAGATGGCATTGTATGCATTCACACTTTGCCTTTCCTTCCTGACAGGGCTTACTGTATAAGTACTTATCCCAATAAAACTCTGTTTGATGTAATGATTTGATCTACTATACGCGTTCAGAAAGACAAAGGCAATAAAATAAAAAGATTTAAAAAAAAAAAAAAACATTTCTGTACATACATATCCATGGATAGAAATAGTGCAACATCAAGCTTTTGTTAAGTTAGACTGCTACATAATTGCTGAGTGTAAGACTGAACCATAGTGAGATGGTCCGTCCACGTGGTCAGCTCAAATGTCCAAAGGCACCACGTTAAACCACAGTCCCTTTCCCAGGTAGGAGGAGGCTTCATGCTTCATTTAGTTTTCTGAAAGAAAAGAATGAGTGCACAAATTAATTTTGCAATGATTTGAAATTGAAGTTTAATAAAAGCACTAAAAGCAAGGTAGTTACCTAACACAAAATCGCACCATCTTGGCCCGGTTAGGCCCCTCATTCGCGATTGTCTCAACATCTTTGCTGGTGGTGGTTGTGGTGGTTCAGTAGACACAACCCCAGGACTTTTGTATTTGCCTTTCTGCCTCCCCACTGACATCTCATCTTGCTCCTGGACGGATTTAGGTGCAGAACCTGCTAGCTCTCTTGAGGTTGTGCTCATTTTTCTTTCACTTTTCACAGCTTTAACAACTCCTACCAGTTCTCTCTCTCTTCCTGCAAAGAGGTATGCAGAAGGTGACCCATCATCCAGTGTCACAGTACACGAGTCCCACTCTTCCTCAGTTGACTCATTGTCTGGAGAGTTGATCTTTCTCAGAAACACCCGACATTCCTTCAGTGTCTCAGGACTCCAGGCTTTACAGCTGAGGTTCTGCTCTTTTTGTACATCCACAGGCTCCTGAGTTTGGTCAACAGAACTCGTGGCAGAACTGTCCTCCAAACGGTCAGATAACTGAGCTTTTGCTGATCTGCGTAATGCTTTACGTTTCGGTTGTAGTCCAGCCAGTACATGTTCCTTTGAACAACTTGTAGCTACTTTCATGATTTTCTTGTTCCTCTGCCTCTTTCGCAACCTCTCTTTCCGGGTTATGAACCTTGTCCTTGCTCTAAATAGAGTGGTCCGGTATTTGTCGAATGCTTTGCTTCGCCACCATTGGGCTGCTTGATTGAGTCTGCTTGTTGCAGTGGAAAGTTGACGCCTAATCTTATGTATTGATAAAAGTGCCTCATTTCTCTTCCTCAACCTTCTTTGAGCCTGTTGATGTTGCAAAGGACTTTTTGGCACAGTTTTAGCAAATTTCTTGATGTGCTTGCGGAGTCGCTCTGCCTGAGGACTGTGGCAAACGCTTGTTTTAATGGCAGAACGGGGGAAGTGCATTAGTTCGTAAGGATTACGGGAGCTTGCCTTCTTGACAATTGCCAGAGACTGTGTCTCTGTGGTCTGCATGAACCAGGAGCAGAGCTGCGGCATGCTGCAGGACCTTGGTTTGTTAAGAGGGCAGTCGAACAGCATTCGTACCACAGAGGAATGTTTTGAATTCCTGGAAAATGAACTGTTGCCTTTAGTTTCTATCTTTGAATTGAAGGCAGTTTCTTTTTCTTGGTTCTCCACAGTGTTTGAGACCCAAGTGTCAGAGATAAGTCGTATTCGCCTGGCAAGCTCCTGGTTCATAGTATTTTCCTCAGCTGATGCTGCCCACCACCTTAGCGTCTCTTTTGGGGTAAAGATTGAGTCTATAGACACATCTGCCACTCTGCTCAAGTCTTGAGAAATGTTCTTACTCTCTTGTCCACAGAGCAGTCTTCTCTCCCTTGAAGTCTCTAAACTACTCTTTTGCTCCCCCTGTCTCCTTTCATTGCTAGCCTTGTTCAGCAGAAGTTGTTTGGAGCGCCGAAGCAGGGCATTACTGTGGCTGTATGATCTAGAGGTAGAGGTGGCAACAGCGTGCAGTAAGTGGATCGATGGCTTTCTCACCCTCATTGAGTGACGCACTGCTACAGGCTGGTTTGACAGTTTGCCTTTACTTTCACCCTCTGTTTCCACGCCTTCTTCCGTTTGACTGCTTTTGCTTGTTGACTGACGATTGATTGTCCAGGGCTCTTTGGCAGATTTTAATTCTGGTAGGACTACTTTCTTATGAATTAGTGTTTCAGGAGACCGTCTATTATCCTTATTTATCTGAATTTTACGCTGCCTAGGTGACACTGTGGTTACTGTGACTGAAATTCCAGAGATTTTAACTTTTGCAGGTCTACCTGGTTTCCTTGAGGGTGCAGAATCATCCCTCTTCTGACATTTGATGTTACTGCTAGATTGAGGGGCAGACTCTTTTACAGGACTGATAAAATTTAATTCTTCAGACAATTCTGTCGAGGCTGTTTTGATACTACCTGAGCTGGTCTTAGGGTTGTGCATTAAAATGCCCAAGTCACGTTTAAGGCCCACTGCTTGACAAGCATCATGGAACTCCGTTTGCAGCTGGTCAAAGCCCTCAGACACCATTCGTTTGTTTCTCCTGGAACGGCCATACACTACTGTTATTTTAAGGTTCCTGTTTACATTATCCTTAACGTCAGATGCTACAACAGATTTCCCATTTACAGTTTTTGCCCCCATTACTGAATCCAAAGCCTTCTCCTTGCGTGGTCGACCAATTGGCCTCTTTGCCTTTTGCTCAAGCTGTGGTCCCAGCTTCTTTGGCCGGCCCGGACGCCTTTTTGGAGTGATTTCTTGGAAAGATATTGTGTCCCCTAATGATTTCTGGCTCTCCACTCCAGCTCCACGTTTAGTTGGAGTACCTTCACCTGATCTTCTGGAACCTATTTTAGGTGATGATGAAGCTGACTCGGATAAAAATGCAGGCTTGGCTGGTGAAGATGCTGACTTAGGTGATGATGGAGACTTGGCTGGGGAAGAGGCTGACTTAGGTGATGATGGAGACTTGGCTGGGGAAGAGGCTGACTTGGGTGATGATGGAGACTTGGCTGGGGAAGAGGTTGACTTGGGTGATGATGGAGACTTGGCTGGGGAAGAGGCTGACTTGGGTGATGGAGACTTGGCTGGGGAAGAGGCTGACTTGGGTGATGATGGAGACTTGGCTGGGGAAGAGCCTGACTTGGGTGATGATGGAGACTTGGCTGGGGAAGAGCCTGACTTGGGTGATGATGGAGACTTGGCTGGGGAAGAGGCTGACTTGGGTGATGATGGAGACTTGGCTGGGGAAGAGGCTGACTTGGGTGATGAAGGGGCTGACTTGGGTGATGACGAAGCTGACTTGGGTGATGACGAAGCTGACTTGTTTGGTGAAGAAGCTGACTTGGTTGGTGAAGAAGCAGATCTTGCAGGTGAGGTAGCAGACTTTAGTGGTGAAGATTTTACTTGTGAAGTAGCAGACTTAGTTCTCTGGCTTTTGGGTTTCTTAAGTGTCCCTGACCATGAAGACGCTACACACGGGTCAAAGGGTTCCTGTGCATTCGAACCAGAAGATGCTGATTTGAGACTATATCTGACCCCTTCCTTATCCTTTACTGGTGATACAAACATGAGCTTTATTGGACTAATGTATTGGACTTGGGAGTTAGGGGGGCTCTCAACACAGCTAGCAGATTTCATAGCAACATCCATATTTGATGGGTTTTGGGGATTTCTTGAAGCTGTCTTTGAGTCCAGTAGTCTTTTTGGAGATGACCGTAGCCTTCCAAAAGGCTTGGCAGCACAGTCGCTGACATCTGTCCTATTGTCGGGGCTCTGTTTTGTAGTACTCTTCTCTTTGTCAGCCAAAGTTTGCAGAAAAACCTGGTTTGTAGAAAGACCTTTTGAGTCTGCGTAGGATGGTCCATTTTGATCTTTATGTGTTGATTCAAAGGAAAACGTCAATGTGTGCTCAGGTGAGGACGTTGATTCAAGCTTGGTGGCCTCAGCATCTGGATCTTTGGATAAGGCATCTAGGGTGCTAGATGTCAAAACCTTGTGCTTTTGTGTTCCCTCGTTAAAGATGCTTTCAGAGAAACATGCAACGTAGAACCTGGGCTCTGTCACATAGGAGGAGAACCGCTGTGGAGGTACTATATTTCTCCTGGATCTCCTTGCATCCTTAGAATGATGTGATTGACATTTCTGCCTATCTTTAATAGGACTATAGCAATCTTTACCTGGTCTATTGTCAGAGCTTTGACCCAACGGGGCTTCTTCCAGGGTCCTATCACTTCCAGCACCACTACCAATGCTATCTTCTTTACTGGGACTGCTACACTGTCTTGCTGAGGTTTCAGTCAATGTCATCACCTGTCTTTGTACACTGTTACCCTTTGAGCCTTGTTCGCCATACTTGCTCTGCAGCTCAGGGGTTGGTATTTGAGTGCTTGCAAGTTTAAGATCCTTTTCCTCACTGGATATTTCCCTTTCCTTCTCCTCTGCTTTAATGATCTGAACTTCTTCTGTTACTATAACTGTCTGTATTTCCTCTTTTACTTCATACTTGTTACTTTCTGCTGTGAGAATGTTCAGTGGTCCCTCCCTACCTCTGTGATTCTCTACAGGGTCAACACCTACCTCCATTTCTCTTTTAGACTCCTCTTTCACTAGGTTTGAATCTGATGAAGTGGGTGATGTAGAAACAGTAATATTTCTATCTTTCAATCTTGCCCTCTTTGCTAGTGGTACCTTTCTCCTACTGTAGGACTGGTCAAACATGGCAAGCTCCCGTTTAATTTGTAAGGTTTGCCTCCTGGTTGAAGCATCATCAGCAGGTGTTGCTATAGCAGTAAGGACTTCTTGGCGACGTCGGGAGCGGGTATTAGGTGACTTGGGCTCTTTGCTATCTTGGCGATTGAACAGCTCACTGAGATTGTAGTCACTAGCACTGCCTGTGTGAAGCACTGTGGTGATGATTTCAGTCAAATGGGCATCAGCCTGAAAGTGCAGGTTCTGACTGGTTGAGGGACACTGTGACTGCTCCTTTTCAGAGACATTAACAGCTGTGGCAACCAGAGGTGGGTCCTTCTCTATAGGTCTAATTGTCTCCAGTTTCTCGCTGAAGCGATTCACAACATCTTGCAATGAAGTCCCACTTGGGTTTCGCTCAGCCTGACTACTTCTTAGGGTCCTACATTCTCGCTCCACTTCTGTAGTTGTATCCACATCTGCTTCATGGTGGCTTGCCTTCACAAGACCATCTTTAACCATTTGATCAGCTCCCGCCTCTTGTTTATGGTGAAGGAGGGAGGGTGGCTTTTCATCACTTTTCTTATTGATGTCTGAGGGTATAGGGGACAGAGGAGGAGGAGAGGGGCTCTGCTCTCTAGTTAGTACAGGACAAGGAGGATCCCCATCTCCAACCCCTCTTTCTTTTGTATTCCTAACTTGTGTCAGACAGGCGTGGTTTAGATAACAGGGACAAGAGTGGGGGTTGTGTTGGTTATAGCAGATGGATGAAGAAGGGCATAAACTAGAGGAGGGAGGGCATTTTGAAGGGGATTTGGATAATGAAGGAGAGGATGCAAATGCACACACTATTTTGTTGATACGACCTACAGCAAGGCTTTGGCAGGAAATGCAGTGCAGCCTCTTGGGACACATAACAGTGTAGGTTTCCATCCTGCACCTCTGCACACAGCAGTAGCTTGAGCCCAGCGGAGCTTCACTTTTACAGTCTGTTAAAGGATAGTGATGGATGCTACAATTGGATTTGGGATCTCCTGGATGATACACTGTGCTGCCATGACCTTGATGATTACAATTGACTAAAGGGTAGTATGGGCTGATGTTACTGGCTTTACATTCACTAAATGAGACTGCATTAGGGATAACGATATCCTGTGGGTTTATGCCACAATGACCGCAATGAGATTCAGTTTGATCTACAGGTCTGTGATTTAGGAACAGCAATTTTTCCTGGCGTGCCAGCTTCAGAATCTGGTATAGTAAGGAATGGTGTGCTGGGCATAGCAAGTTGAGAACAGCACCCAATGCAGAACTCTGGCGACACTTAGTCCCTCGCTGTCCCAGATCCTCCGATTCTTCCATAATTGACAGCAGCAGGGAGCTAGAGGCAAAAATAAAGATTGGAGTTTTACTCATAGCTGAGTCCATCTTAAAATACGTACTCACACAAACTACCAGTTCTGATTATGTTTTAAGCAACACTATAATGAACACTGTATTGTTTAACTCAGTCATGGTATGGTATATGATTTCCTCCTTATCCGCATGTATACAGTCTGTAAACCTCCAGTCTGTTTATTCAGGCAGTCATTTGGGGATTTTAGCAGCAGAGCCAAATTTTTATTTTATCAGGCAAATCATTAAGAACAGGTTCTTACAATGGCGACCTGACAAGACATGGAGCTGGAAGACAGCAATTCACAGCACTCCAAATTTCTTCATGCACACAAGTAAACTATTACCCTTTCTTTTATATGAGTTGTTTGTAGCCAATTGCAGCCCACTGCATCGTCTGCATTTGCTAACATCATTAGAATAACATCTTAATTAAAAATCCACATTTGACAAAATACAAGAGAAACATTTTGAAACCCACAGAGGGAATGCCTTTTGCCACATTCACAGATTACTATTTTATCATGCTGGCATTGCCAGGTTTGGTCAAAACAGCATGAAAAAGCAGTTCCCTGAAAACAGTAACAAAAAGGTTCCTATTAAACTGTTAATCTGCTAGACTCTGAAACAAACAATTGTGTTAGTAATTATGACAGGCAAATGATTAGAGAAGTGTTTTATTGATGAGTTGCTGAAGGCAAACAATAACATTCTGCTAAAAGCAGAAGGAACGATTGTAGAACGCTTAAACCAAAATGTTTTTTTAAACAGCACTTCTACCAACAAACCTAACAGCTAAAAAAAACCATGGTACTGTTCAAATGAACAGTTAAATCAGGTTATGAGAGTTATTTATTTCACTATAAAACAGTACTTGATTTTAATATTACATTTGCTTAAGAGTTTTGATAATGGATAGAATATCTAGCCCTTCTCAGGGTTCAACTGGACTCTATGCAGTAGAAGTGTTACATTCTGTAGTGTTGTGTGTAGTGTTCATTTAAATTAATTTTTTTGTAAATCACTTAATTTCATTTTAACGTAAGCACTAAACAACCACAATAGTCAAAGGTGTCATTGTAGGACTAAATAAATTATATGGGCTAACATTTAAAAGCGTTCATGCACACACATACACATTTCACATTGCATCAAAGTGCTCGATTACAAATTAAGAACTACAACAACCAAACTAGTAAAATTCTGAAGCACAATCAATAAATAAGTATGCAGCAACAACACAAACTGTTTCTACAATAAAAAAAGCTTCTTATAAATCATAGTGCAATAATTAATGTATGCATAAATAGCAGATTTCTGTTAAGTCATTTCAAAGATTTGCCAGCAGTTCACAAACAAAAGCCTTAAGCTTGAAGTATTCTAGAACATACTGCAATTCAACCTATGCAATGAAATAATTTTTCTATTTCTCAAGAGGTGTTTAGGCATGTTTACAAACTGGTTCTTTGATATAAATAGATAATTCCCAGAGAAAAACATCATGCTGCACTATGCTGTGGCCCCAGACACACGCACTGTGTACTGATAAGAGTGGAGACATTCAGGAGTGGAGACATCAGTAAATTTGTATAATTTCCAAAGTTACAAAAGGTTGAAATGCCAAGCAATCTGACCAAATGAGGCTTTACAATTATTTCTTTTTCTTTTTTACAACTAGCCTTAAAATTACAAACAGATGAAAATAACCAACAAGGACAAATACACCAAGAATCTCTGACTTCTGGTGCAAGCTAAGAACATGGCAGATATTCTGAAAAGAAATCTTTCACAACAAAACTGCTGACTGACTGTATAATAACTTAGTAAAAGAAGTTTAAGTGTTGTTGATGGCAATACATTTACACCTATTTGTTGTTCCTTGAGAGACAAACAGCTCACAAGTGTTCCTTAGCTAATACCCCAGCAGTATCATAACACAGAGGCCTTGATGTGAAACCCGATACTATAGGCAGATAAAGTTCAGAGGTATATGTGGCAACAAGGTTAGTGAGAGAGAGAGCAAGAGAGAGAGAGCGAGAGAGAGAGAGAAAGAAAGACAGGCTGGCAGGCAGGCAGGCTGACATCACAGCAAAACAAATTGAAGCAGCTTTGTGTGGGTAACCCTGAACTGCTGCTTTGGTAGTAGCACTGTTAATGGAAATAGGCCCATATCAGAGGCAACATTTAGCATTCCCCCAGACACAAACAAAGAAGCCTCTAAGCCTTGCACTGAATCAAGTCAAACCAAAAACTACTGTAACCTCCAGTAGCATACACAATCAACCATCAATAACAGCCCCATCCATGCAATAAATCCTAACCCGTCATGTAGGCTTCAGACATTACAATGCATGTCATCTTGGAATTAGTTGAAATAGGCTTCTTTGTTGTAGCTACGCCTCTTTGTGCCAGGGAAAAGTAAAGATTTAAGCAGCAATCATGTATGAGGTTTACAGTAATACAGCTAAAGTAGCAGAATTAGTAAATATCTGTGATAACAAAAACATATTTTACAAACAGTACACATATGATAGAACGTAAATTTCCCAAGCTTATCAGTGCACACTTTAAAACATGCTGTAGAGATGCAATCCAACTACACTCAATAAAATGTTCAGATTAGCTTGCACAAATAAAGAGAACTATGTGGACACAAAATCGCTTTCTTAAGCTAATCTCTTCAACAAAAACTCATAGTAAAGACGTAGCCACCACAGCAGTTTATACTGTACAATCTCCCTGTTTGTAGAGGTGTCTAAATAGCAATGAGTTTTAAATCTGTTAAAATGGCTCTAAGTCACTTCAGTAGCCTAGGTAAAATACCCAGAGAGAGATAGAAAACTGCAAATGACAATCATCAACGCTCCTTTAAGGAGCTTTATCAATTGAATCAAACCTGGATAACCTAACAGCTAGCAAACATGAGTCACACTTTATTTCTTAGTTTTAAGAGGTCTCATACTTAATCCTGGGCATCTAGTGGGTACCAAAGTCAGGTTTTCTCTTCAAAACAACCAAATTATATAGACATGAAAACAAAGTTAAGAACCTTCTGAAGGTTATTTTTGTATCCCGTTTTTTACCAACAAATCCCCTTAAGAGACCAAAACCAACAACTGATTTATCCTTAAAAGTATGTTTGTTGTAGCCACAGACTGATACAGCGTATACCTCTGTGCCATAGAACTCCATTGTCCTCCAAAAATTACTGTATGTACAATCTATTGCACGCCTGCAAAACAGAGGCACAAGAATATTTCAATTTAAAAAGTAGTGGACAAAAGCAATAAAGTTTCAGTCATACCTGATAAAAGTTTAAGACAAAATGAACACTTTGTTAACACATTTTGTGCAGATAGTGCACATTTGTAACCTCAAAAAAATAAATAAAAAAAAGTTAAACACTTGGCCCCTGAGAATTTCAATATATCAGGCTTTGGCCACACAGACAATACATGTTAGTAGGATGAAAGTCTGTTTAAGTTTTGGTCTTTCTGTGGGATTTGTACATAACCCTAAACAGATAATATGCCACAAAACATTTCCTTTAAGATCTTTTAGGTTTAGTGATAAAAAATTAAGCTATGAGGTGTTTGTTGATTTTCGCCATTGTGAACAAAAACTGCAATGAGCACCACTGCCTCCTAAAAAAATGCTGTACCCTGTAGCTGCTTCAAGGAAGCCCAGGAATAAGCAAGAGAAACAGCTAAAGTATGATTAGCACATTACAGACACATAGTTAAAAGACCTGAATATCAATATCCATATGTTTTGTAAAGGCATGTGTTGTGTTTAAACAAGTGTCTCCAGAAAACATGTATCTTGTCAGAGGTGATGAGTTCAAGTTTTGAGGAGTTCTAGAGGCATTTTGTTGTCTAGAACATCTTTGCACCAGCAGCTGAGGAAAGAGTCCCTGAGTTGGCGGAACTGGTCATGGTACCAGAACAAGACGAGTTGGAATTGGATGAACAAAAGTTGGCAGATTTCTTCTTGGGTGGGTTCTTCAGAGTTCCAGTACGCTCTTTGACTTTGTATTCCAGTGTGCTGTGGGGCACCCCATAAACCCCTTGGGCCTTGGACACACTCATGCGCCCTGCCATCACCATAGTGATGGCCTCCTCCAACAGTTCGTGGTCATATTGTCTGTATCTCCCACGTTTCTTTCTTGGTTGCTTGTCTTTATCCCGGCAACCGTCTTCTGAATCATCCAGTGAGGAACCGCGTGGTCCCAGGCGATGAGGTGACTGGTTGGCACTGCCTGGACAGCCATGTTGTAAGAAAGGAGGTCTGAGTTTGAAGAGAGATGAAGGCCTCCCAGTAGCTGTCGATGAACTGGCGGCACCCTCCATTGATGAGGTATGTTGAAGTAGGTTTTCAGCCATGCTGACATTCTCAGCTGGGATCGACCTGTTATGGTCAGACGTGGAATGGACCTGAGGAATACGCAGGGACGTGAGTGGCTCCAGACTGGAAGTGGGGCTTGGTGGGGGCTGGAGAGCATCCCTGAGCTGGAAAAAAGAGTGGGGGAGGGTTTTCTGTAGACCACCTGGCTGATAAATGGTAGGAGAGCTCGAAGGGAAATTCAAGTCTTCATTCTCGTCTGCAGCTCCTCCAATTTCTGCCCTCTCTGCCCATGCCGCCACCTTCTGCAGAACAAGACGGGCTTCACCGCCCAACATTGATGACATCACATTGTATGATGTGACTTCATCCCTGATTCCTGGTGCAAGTTGATGCAGCATCCCCTGCCTTCCCTCAGCCCAGCCGCCCAGACCTTGTTGCAGGGTATGAACGGGAATTCCATAAAGCAATGCGGCCCGCTGCTCCTGCAGCCTCCCTGAACGTATATCCTTCAAGGCCTTGGACAGCAACCCCTCAGAAAGCTCCAAGCTCCTCTCAATGTACTCCTCCTTCTGCCTGCGCTGCCTCCTAGGGATGGGAGGACCAAACAGCAGGGTCAGGATGGAGGGTGTTTGATTTTGGCATAGGGGACAGGGGGTGGGGGTGGGACAGAACGAGGGGTCCACTCCTTTATGCCTTGTGTTGGTAACATCACTGTGACTGTTATGTTTCATGTCTGTCTGTTCTCACACACTGCTGCTGTGCGCGCACACACACACACACACACACACACACACACACACACACACACACACACACACACACACACACACACACACACACACACACACACACACACACACACACACACACACACACACACACACACACACACACACACACACACACACACACACACACACACACACACACACACACACACACACACACACACACACACACACACACACACACACACACACACACACTCTTTGTGTGTGGCAAAGCCTCTTCACGTCCAGGTAGGACAGTCTGAATGGCTGTGGTTACTTTGGCACTCACACACACACAACACTTGTAGTTTTGTTATATCCTTCAGTGAGAGTCTTACATGCTTGAAGGTTGAATAATCAAACTCATCATAACTGGATCAATAAAATAGGAGGTAAAATCGTTATGAGGTACTGCAATGTTCTCCTTATTGTACAATCCTGAGCTGCTGGCAAATGTCATAATACGGTGCCATTGCTGTGACGTTACCGCTCAAGAGATAAAAGAGTCAACCCCAAAGAACCAAAACACCAAACACAAGCTAGCGCTTCATAATGACTAACAATAAACTGACCTGACGCACTGCCAAACAAAGATGTGTGCATATCATTCAGGCCAGAGGTGTTAAGTAGCTCACCTAAATTAAGCAGCGCCGGTAAAAACAACAGTAATACAACACAGTATTGATGCTACTCTTCCAATCTTAGCCATGCTATACACCTAAAAGAAAATGCAGTAAACTGCTGAACTGAAGAATTGGGGATTTACTCACATGCAAAGTAATGTTTTAGAAAAACTGGGTTTGGACAAAAAGGCCTAGGTCATGTAAATGTATTATTGTATTGAAGAAGAACCCTCAGTTTTAACTAATTTTAATGATGGGGCTAGCTTGTGTATTTTGCCACGAGGCCAAATACCACAAACATTTCTAGGCAGAGGCAATCCAAAAGGAAAAAAAAAAAAAAAAAACTCTTACCCCGAGGCCTTGTGAATAGATGATGAAGTTGCTGAGCAGGTCGAGTTCCTGTTGGAGAGGTCGAGCACGCCATCTGTTACAAGAAGAATTAATTTTAACTGGTTAGGGTTTGAGTTACAGTTCCAGTGGTTTGGTACCTTCAGTGGGCATCAATGCAACAGTCTTAAAACTTTGGAAGCTGGAAACATTCATTTATTGACTTAAAATTCAGTTTGATGCCCTCCCTACCTGGGTCACTTTGACTCTCTTTATCCTCCCCAGTTCGGCTCACTGTGAGGTCCAGAGGGGCATCTGATGTTTCTGACAATGGTGATGAGGTCTTTGTTGTAACACCATTTGTACTACTGTGGAGTAGGCACTTGGACGCGTACTCCAAGGCAAACTGATGTATCATCTTCTTCATTAGCTCCTGGGCAACCCGAGGGATGTTGGAATCACAGCCTGGGGACACATCTAATGAAGACGTAACAAGTGCAACAGAAGTTAGAAAAAGACTGGATTTGACTTAACAAGCAGATTTCCTATGCTATAATGAGTCACTGGCAAAGATCGTCCTATGATAAACTGTTAAACACACGGTCTGGATTATCCAGAGGAATAGGACATTGTGTGTGAAAAACGTAATGTTTACACAAATGAAATTCAATTCACCAGGTATTAGTGGCAGCAGCAACATCAGAGAAGGATATCTCAAACCACATCACATAAAACTGAAACTAACTGCATAGCTAAATGGGATGGAATAGGGACGTTACAGACAACTAATTTGCCTGACGTTTAAACAGAAATTTAAATTAAGACTAGTCCACTAGTCTAACGGCGTTTTTCCACTGCATGGTACCTACATGACTTTTTGGTTTTCCATTACGAAAAAAGTCCCTGGTATCTGCTCACAGGTACTTTTTTTTTAGTACCACCTCAGTCAAGGCTGAGCTGAGGTGATACCAAAAGGTGGCGTGAGAACCTGCCGAATACTGATAGGTTGGAGAGAATAGTCACTAACCACCGCGTCATCATTGCTAGCGGGAGACAGGGGTGTCCTGAACAAACCCACCGTGTTTAAATTGTTTAGCCAGCAGTTTTTTGTTTTTTTTTCTGCTTCCATCTTATTTTGAAACTAAATACGTCTTCTAGGTGTGGCAACAGCCACATGCTGGGAATCAAAAGCAACACACCTTTGACGTTCTGTGTGTGTGTGTGACGTCAGATCACGGCAGTTTCCTGCTATGACGACCAGCCACGGAAAAAGGAGGACGGGGCACCGCAGCCGAGTCAAGCAGGTACCATTAATAGAAATAGGCCATAAAAGTAGTCTTGCATTGCCAGACCTTCATCCACAGCGTTGCGGAGGAAGGTTTTGCTAGTCCACACAGCCTTTCAGGATAGGAGAAAAGGTGCTCTGGTTTATCGGCATTTCTTAAAACCAATCACAATCATCATGCTAAGCGCAGGCCGGCACAATGGTGCCGCTGCAAAATAGCCTTGGGAATGTGTATGTTCAAAGGTTGTTTTAGTCGAGCGAGAGAAAACACAAACAGAAAGGCTAGCTAGCTGTCTGGATTTACCCTGCAGAGATCTAAGGAGCAGTTAACCACAGTCCTCAGAAATCAACCAAAGAAAAGCGGAACGCGTGGGACATCTCGCCGAAAATGGGGGACATCCGGCGGAACCTCTAGCAGCACCGGAATGATGCCATATATGAAACGTTGTCGATGGACTAGTCTAAAAGTAATAAAACTCAGAACAGTCTTAATTAGAGCACAATTTTATCTATAGGGTTAAACATTGTTCAAACTAATTTTGTGATTGTTATAAGAGATAATCCGTTTAACCGACCAGTATTTCTGGGGCTGACTAGCAAGGGTAGCAATGTTTCATTAACATCTTCACATCTCTAGTAGCAAGTTCTAATGCCAGAATACCAAAGAAATCTGGGGCCTTTCAAAGCAGACAAGTCGAAGTGTTTCAATTCATGCCGATTTAGAGTTTTGTTATTGTTCCTGCCAATTCTTCTATTTAGATAGCAACTGAATAACTACAAGGCAAAAGCTGATAGCTGTGCGCCTTTGACAGGAGCTCTAGTGCATTGTAAGTTAACACGTTTTAACCCATTCTCCACAAGGCAGAAAGACACCTGACTCACCTTTCTTGTTAAACACAGCTTGGAGGAACCTGTGTGCTGACTGGCTGCTCACAGAGAGGGTTGGAGCGTGACAGGGAGAGTAGTCAGAGGGGGAAGAGAGAGGCGACGTAGCTGCAGGTACTTGATCCTACAAGAAAGAAAATAGAAGATACTTTACTGACTGTTTTTATTACCATCAGTATAGTATATCCTATGACAATCTATATCTTACATTAAAACAATTATTATAGCTGCAAACAGCTTAAGATAACTTAAATGTGCTTGTTTAAAGGCAAAATACAAACACTGTTTGTGGATTATCTTGACTAGAACAATCCTTACACTGCTGAGTTTGTCCAGAGGGAGGCTGCAGAATGAACATTGAGAGCAACTTGTTTCTGGAGACCAGTCATCCACTTCTTCAGGTTCACAGTCTGATAGCCACAATAACACATAATCATGCATTAATAAACACAGGTACAATAAGTATCAAACTGTCCCCTACTGTAGTCACAATACAGGAATGGTTTCCACATGTCATCATACCAATTTTATGCCAAAAGAACACTTTACATACTGCTGGCAAAATTCTACCGTGTTATGGTCTGACTCTATATTGTCATATCGTCCAACTATAATATTACAATATGTACTGCAAGGCAACAGACACGCTTCAGGCAAGATTTTGCTGGACGATTTACAACAGGTAACACTTCCTACAAAGCTCTTACACTCGAGAAAATCCTATAGACAGATGTGTTGGATCATAAACTCTAAGTGAGTGGACCAAAGTGTGCTGGATTTTTTGGTTCTTTTACTATTCGACTTGACTAATGTCATCTATTCTCAATATCTCTGGTTGTAGTCAAT
Organism: Percina caprodes; assembly: GCA_013375575.1. NCBI lineage: Eukaryota > Metazoa > Chordata > Actinopteri > Perciformes > Percidae > Percina > Percina caprodes. The sequence goes on along the minus strand of JABXJD010000011.1, from coordinate 467,627 downwards.
GATTGTGGGAAATGTTGCAAATCAAAGAGCAGAACAACGTTATGAAAATATTGGATTGGTGGGAGTGCTTATAATATCTATCTATCTATAGTTTCTCAATTAAATTTCCGGAAAATGTATTAGGATAGTTTATCCACATATTGATTGAATTATAAAAATTAGGGCTGCACGATTATGGCCAAAATGATTATCACGATTATTTTGATCAATATTGTGATCACGATTAATTATCACGATTTGTAGATTTTAACCAAAACATATTTTATTGTCACATAGGCTATAACTGCTTTCATATCCATATCATGCTACATTCTTCTTATGTTGAAGTTGTATGTTGTATAGACATACAGCTGCAGCACATGCAAATGAAAATTAGCTAAAGTTACACGCATCATGTGTATGAAATGTTGGTATCGTCACTGCGCTGCATTTTTATGAACTAGGATATTCTAGAAATGGGTCACATCTCTGGCCCAGGTCCAGCAGGCTCTGTCTCACACACTATTACTCTACAAACTGAAGTTAGTTGCATTCAATAACGTCTGTGTTTTTTGCCGTGGTGGCCGCGATAGCAGAGTTACCAGCGGAAACACTGGTACAAATACAGGTTTGCCTCTCATGCTTAACAACATACAGCTGTGTTGATAACAAAACTGTGGACATGGCGGGGCTGCGCAGAGAGTAAGAGGAGAGACCCAAACACAGGCGCAGCTTTACAGAAGAAATGGGTCATGTAACGCAAAATTAAACCATATCGATATAAACAACATTGCTTCGTTTGTGGCGAGGCAGCGGATGCGATGACATTAGCCCCGGTGCGAAGTAGAGCAAAAATATTAGCCTAATCACGCCCTTGAGCCCTGTGAGCTACCAGACACTGACTAGCACTGGTCACTGCTCTGACTGGCAGATGATTAGACAGTGGTTTACAGAGCGGTAGATTGGCTTTGCAAAAAAGCCTGGAGCGTTCTATGAAATTACACTTTTAAAATATCGCTAGATCAAGAAAATTTTATCGTGAAAAGCCAAAATTGGGATTAAAATACGATTAATTGTGCAGCCCTAACAAAAATATGTACACAATGATGAATAAATATTGTATCTATATTGCCCACGCCTAGCTGCAATCAGTAAATGGTATTACAATCGCACAAGGCAAACTTTTAAATAAATGTCACTCAAACATTGTGTTTCAAGTTTCCATCAGGCAATCATCATAGCTGCCAGGTCTCTATTACACATCATCTCGTTATGTTCCTGTCTAGCCTCACTCAAACTCCAGATGGCACTGCTGACTGCATTGAGACAACAGATTGTGTCAAGCAAGCTTTGTCTTTTGGCTGCTAGTGCTACTGGCCTGTGATAGCAAGCTGCAAGCTAATGGAGATAGTAGATCTAAAAGAGTAGTGAATATTTAAGGTGTATATCTATCCCTGTCAGATGTAACAGACAAAGTGAAAATTAACAGATGCACTACATTTCAAAGCAGACTTGATAGGAATCAAATAAACGGTGATTCAATTTGGAATTAATTTCAAATTTTATTTTACAATTAATATACATTATATGTACCTTTTATGCATTTTGACTGAGTGCCCAATAAAAGAGAGTAGACAAAATCAGATTTTTGTTATGGCTATAAGTAGTAACAAGAAATATGATTATGACAACTATTAGTGACCAAATTACCCCAAATAATGTTAATGCCACTCAGTGGGCAATCACATACAGGTCAACATATTGGGCTGTCCCCTACAGATGTGTTTTCACTATGGTTAGTTGCATCCAATCTAAATTAGTCAATGCTATGTACACTTATGCCCTTAAAAATACAAAAAATAGCCATTTATAATCTTTAACCACGCGCAATCAAGGACCAGTGTTTAATGTACTGGCAGTATTGTTTTTTTGCTAGGGTTTAGGTTTAACACCATGCTGTTTTCAGCCAATTTTTCAGAGAAGACTATGGACATGTCTGTTTTTATTGTTTTCTTGTGAACTTGAATTTATGTGAAGAAGACTGCAGTTACAAAAGAGAAATTAGATGACTAGACATTTGGGGGGGAGGGGGGATGTTCTTGGATTTGAGTGCTACAGAAGATTGAGGACTCAGAAGGTATTAAGAGACAGACTAATGCATTGTTGGTTTTGGTCAGTAAATGTTGTTGAAAACGACAAAATAGGCCTCTGATTTCACAAAGTGATAACAACTTGTACACATAAAAACCCACCATCAAATAAATCGAGGTCCCTCAGCAGCAGCGGGCCATAGATTCCCTCCAGAATGCTTTCAAACCCTGCAAGACAAAGTAAACATAAACAATCCTTCAGTGCTGATTTGAACAAGATATGCATGTTCAAAGTAATGTTACTTGAGATTTTGGTGATGTATGGTCTACCCCACTTTTATGCTTGTTAACAAACTACAACACAGATTCAGTGTAAACACAGATTGTGACAACAAAATGCCCTACTATAGCCAGCTGTCACCAACACCTGCAATGTTTAATACAGTCCATATAATCACTTGGTAAACAACACAAGCAGTTACATTAATACTTAAATTCGTTTTTTTGCATTCTGAGTTTAATGTCACTGTAACGTTACTTAAAAGCTACAAATCAGAGGAAACACTGCTTCTTCGTGTGAGCTAACGTTAGCTTAAGTTTCCCGGCTTCTGTAGCATAAAAACTGTGTTCAAAATAGCATCGGTGCGAGGAAAACCGTTACCCGAAACCTCTTAACTGTATGCTTTACTCATATTGCACTGACATTAGCAGCCCAAACGTACCAACAATCCCCTCCCCCAAAAAACAATAAACAGCGTTATGTTAGCATAGCATGTTAGCAGGACATTGGCATAGTTAACATATTTGTCAATAAACAAATTTAGCAAACGTTGCAATCAGTTACCTACTTAACATATGATACGCATTAATGCTACATGAACAATATCGTCTCAGTCCTATAACGCAATCTGACAGACCTAACACCGGCGAGTAGCAAGCTAGCTTAGAGGGACAAAGAAAATGAGCCAACTCGAACGGCTAGCCAGCTAGGAAATATTAGCTAGCCTGCCAGCTTAATTTAACCGCTAACACTGGCCACCTATGGTTCCAGGCTACTAGCTAGCTATTTGTTAGCTAGCGTTAGCTAGCAATCCTACATAGCTAGGGGGAGCGATCCCTCAGCTATCGGGCGAAATCACTTTGAAACTCGTTGATTTTCTTTTACAAAATATGAGGCTGCAAGTCGGATCATACCAACGCAGTGTATCAGTTTGTGTCGCCAAGAATCAAGTTCCCGCCGAAACCCTTTCCTTTCGGCCGTGCAATTGGGGCACCGCACGGTCGCCATTGTGCGTCCTTCCCCCCTCTCTCTCCCTCTGTCTGAACGACAGGAAGAAGCGGCTGAACGGTTCACCGCTGCAGCACTAAACTGTCACACTCTCAGTCCACCGCTAGAGGGACATTTGTTTGATTATGAAACATTTGTGCCCTGAATTTAGTCTCACGGATAAAACCAATTCGCTGTTAAAAGCCTCCCAAATACATGGTTGCGGGCTAGATTTAGAGATAGATAATATAGTCTCATAAGGTTCCCATATCCTAATGTCAGTGACTTTATAATGATGATGTGGATTATAATCTCCTGTTGGTCACCCATGGGACCTGCAGTCACATGTAAACACCCCATTGGCTGCTATCTGTGTGTGTGAATGTGTGACAGGTTGTTGTGAGTTCTTCCCCTGTGTACACACACACACATATAACCAGCTCCTCAACACCACCAAAACGAAGGAGCTCATCGTGGACTTCAGAAAAGAGTCAAGAGGCACGCACGACACTATCCACATCAATTGAATGGCTGTTGAGCGTGTGTCCAGTTTCAAGTTTCTGGGGATCCAAATCTTGGCGGACATGTCCTGGTCAACCAACCCCTCCTGCCTGGTCAAGAAGGCTCACCAGTGCCTTTTCTTCCTGAGGACACTGAGGAAGAATCAGCTTTCCTCGACTATCCTGGTGAACTTCTATCGCTGTGCAATAGAAAGCATCCTGACCAACTGTGCAACAGTGTGGTATGGGAGCTGTTCTGTGGCAGAGCGCAAGGCACTGCAGCGGGTGGTGAAAACCGCCCAGCGCATCACTGGGACTCCACTACCCGCAATCGAGCACATCCAGAGGAAACGCTGTCTGCATCGAGCTCGCAGCATCCTTAAGGACTCCTCTCACCCAGCCCACAGACTGTTTTCTCTACTGCCCTCCGGCAGGCGTTTCAGGTGCTTCCGGACCAGGACCAGCAGACTAAAGAACAGTTTTTTTCCCCCAGAGCTGTTTCTTTATTGAACTCTAATCCTCATTGATCCCACTCCCCTCATATAGGCCTACTGATAGACTCTCCTCTCCCTCCTCACACCTGCCTCCATTTTGTCATTTTTAAATACTATAATGTTCACTTGCACTGCTGACTGTTATTATAGCAACTGTTTATATCTGCATCTTGCACTACTTACCTTGACTGGAATATCAATTTGCACTGCCGACTGTTTATTTACAGTAACACTTGTTTACATATACAATTTGCAATACCGTACTTTAACTGTAATATGCAATTACTTTCCACTGCACTTTAATTCGGATAGTTTCTGTCCAAACTTTATTTGTACTACCTTAAATCCATTGTCATTTTAATCTAACTTATTATATATATCTGTAAAAATTCTGTTTATAGTAATAGCCATCTGTATATTATGATCACATTATGTCTATCGTGATAGCCATCTGTATATATATTCATAGTACATTTTCACCTGTAAACTCTGTTATAGTAATATCCACCTGTATATTATATTCAGTATATATCCAGCTGTAAATTTTGCTCTCAACACTAGTTATCTATACATTATATTCATAGGACAAATCTATCTGTAAAATTCTGTTTATAATAGTATTCTTCTCTAGATTTATTCAGTACATATCCATGTCCTGCACTTATGAAACCATTGTATATCCTGCACTTGCTACTATTGCACTTCTGGTTAGACCTAAACTGCATTTCGTTGCCTTGTACCTGTACCTGTGTAATGACAGTAAAATTGAATTGAAAATTGAATATATATATATATATATATATATATATTTATTTATATTATTTATGTAAGTGTATTTCTTTCCTTGATGAAAGCCATAACTATAGAGTTGCAAATTATCAGCTTTATGGTTTTTAATGTAGTTTAAGGAAAACATATGGACAGTATAGCAGTGAACTGCCTCAACTTGTCTAATTTATTTATCTTGTGAAGTCATTATTACATGAACACAAACCGAAGTTTGAGTAATTTACAATACCACAGCTTGGTGCATACTCTGTTAAGAAGAAGTCTCAAAAAGTTCGCTGAATACTAAGCAATTATACTGTATAATACAATGCTGTTTGTAACGTGGTGGTCTTCCTATGAGTGTTAAATGCTACACTGGTAAGCTAAAGGATACATTATAATAAAAAATGCATAAGGTGTAACAGACCTCATATATCCCTGGGTTGTATAGAATGAAGGTTTTATATATAGATTTAGCGAGCCAATGATAAGCAGTTTATTAAAATCATCTGGGGCACGAATGTAGAATGTAGAAAACTTGAATGTTATCCCTCTGTCAACCAAGGGCGTGCCCTGATTGTCTTAGCTACCCTCTGGTGAAAGAGCCTGTAGCTAGCCTAAATAAACTTTTCTTTCTTCCTTTTTTTCTGTGGTGGCTGCATTGTTACGATAATATGCCCATCGTTACTAAAGTTAAATGAAATAAATTAAATTGCTATATCATCCAATCTTGCCCTCTATTTTTTGTTTGATTTTTATTTATTTTTTTAACTTTTTTATTAAAGCGATTTATTTTGCACATACATTACACACATTACATATTTCATATCACTATGCATCTTGCACTACATTTACACTCTACAGCGAACGTAGAGCTCCTAACGTTCCTCTAAAGATTGCAACATTAGGGGAACTTTAGGGGGACGTTCTGAGAACGTTCGCTGTAACCACAATCTACAAACCACAAGGAAACTTTCCGATCAACCAAAACACTACCAACACACAACCAAACCTAACCTTAGGGAATGTTCCCGCAACCAAAAACGAACGTTCCCAGAACGTTCTGGGACCCAAAAATTGTTAGCTGGGCAGCGATGCTTTCTGCCTATAGTCACGTGATTTTGTTTATAGTCTCACACATGATAGCGCCGCATATGAAAGCTGGAAAGCCAAGCCCTCCTGCCTTCACGTGAGTTTTTAAAGTTATGGAGATTATGACAAATGCCCTGTGAATAATAATCAAAAAAATCCAGCTCCAGCTTCCGCTTGTAACGTTTGCATCACGTTGCGCAGTATTGCCTTAAGGTAAAATGATGCGTTATCAACCGAAGCTAACGCCTGCAGGCTAACATAGGCTAACGTATGATAACATAACTACGTTACGCCTTGGTTTTCTGAGCTTATTGAAGCTTGCCTTTTTAAACTTTACCCACAAGGGTGCGGTGTTAAAAAGCAGTACAATATGCATTAAAGAGGCTTATTTTGACAGTATCAGCATTAGATACCATTAGAACTTCCTGGCCAACATGTTCGCTTGTATAGATAACATGCATAGACAGTTAAAGAAATGCGGCGCTTCCTATACATGTCATCATCATCATCTGACATTTAATCCGTTAAGATGTGACCCAAATACTTAATTTTACAACAAGCAGTTAGCACTTGCACTTGAAAAATAAGGTCTTTATCCCCTTTCACTCTACAGATCTTGATCCAACTCTTTTTGGTATTGTATTTCACATCAAATTGAACACCATAATTGGAACATATATTTAACAACTCCTGAAACCCTGCACTGCTAGAAGAGACAACAGCCAAATCATCAGCATGCATAAGGTGGTTCACCAGTATGTTACTAATCATACATTCTGTTTTACACTCTCTTAGCTGGTCAGACAGATCATCCATGAAAATACTAAAGAGATCCAGGGATAGTATCCCACCCTGACAAACTCCATTACCAACACCAAAAGGAGTAGAGAATACATTCCCCCATTGTTTGTTTTTTTAAAGATTATTTTTTGGGCTTTTCCGCTTTTAATTTTTGATAGGACAGTTAGGTGAGAAAGGGGAAAGAGAGGGGTAAGACATGCAGGAAATTGTCACAGGTCAAACCCTGGACTTCTGCGTCAAGGCATAAACATGGAAGTACATACCTGCACTACCACTGAACCAACATGGCCACACATCCCCTCCATATGATCGGCATGTTCTGATTGGAATACCAAAAGCAAGGATTCTAATTATAGTGTTAGGTACTCCTCTTTGGCTCTATTTAAAAAAAAATATTATTATTATTATTAGTCCTTTATTTAACCAGGAAGTCCCATTGAGATTCAGAATCTCTTTTACAAGAGAGACCTGGCCAAGGTAGCAGCCAAATCACAACACATACATAAACACCAAGTTACTTGTGATGGTTAACTCAATCAAAAGCCTTGGAGGCATCAATAAAAACAGAGGAAAGTCCCCTTACTTTGTTATTAGATTATAAGTTATTGTCCCAATTGGTTAATACACTTTGCATTTAAAAAAAATGTAAAGCCTAATGTTAGTTTTGTGTGCTTAAGTAAGCCTTCACAACAAAGACAACTAAAAAAGAGAGAGAAAGAGCTCAAAGAAGCAGCTAAAAGATTTGCAGAGGTGGATTAAAGCTGCCAGCAGGAAGCTGTGAGAGAAACATTTGATAATGTCAAGCAACCATCCTACATTATTCATTTAATGTGAAGTTGGCCTATTTTATTAGAAGCATTTTCTTCAAGTTGAAGTAGGCTAATAACTCATTAAAACAAATGTTTAATTAATAATAAATACACAGTAAATTGTGTCTGTGCCATGTATAGCATTGTGAATTACTTATTATTTTACGTATCAAAAGCTCAAGTTCACAGAGCATTTGAGAACCTGGGGATTTAGTAAAATACTTGTACTAGCTGTAATCATGTTGAAATTGTTCTTTATATATATATTATTTATGGTGCCAAATCATATTAGTTATCTTAACCTGAATCATTGAGAGCAGACAAAGTCTAAAGATCAACTGGCCTTTTTCCCAGATTAGAGCAATAGCCCCTCCAAATGTCTGCGCACGTCCCTGCTGTCTACCTACATCTAAATAATTTCTAAGCAGATACTGACATTTTCTGTACTGACAGCGCCTCCTCAGTGCAACCACATGAGGGCAGCAGAGAACTTTAGAGTTGTCAGAACATATCTTTTTCTACTTAGGTCCTGTGTGCACTATAAGGTGTTTGCATGAACACATGTTTGAACAGGAAGTAACTTGATGATACAATCTTCAGAATCATTCATTCCATTCTCTAAAACATTATGAATAAAGTGTTTTTGTTTACATCCAGTCAACAGGGCAGGCAAGCCCCAGAACTTTATGGGCCCCTCATGCTCCGGTTTTATTGTGTGCCAAAATATCTGTACAAATTGTAATTAATTGCAGATTTAACACGATTATGCACCACCAAAACACATTGTCATCTTGGAAAATGTAATTTAAGATGGGCCTTGCATTATGTGGGGGTCCCTTCTTGAAAAGGGGCCACAATCTAGCTTTATAAAGACCAGATTTTTTTATTTTTATTTTATTGTTTATTATTTCAGTTGACAGTATGTGTAAATTGCAAATTAAGTTGTGTTTTATGAAATTACACAAATGGACACATAGCAAACCTGCGGCCTGATCCACCGAATAGGAGTACTCGTTGGTTTCTGGGGCTATATGCAAAAATATAATTCAAATATGTGTATTGTTCTGTCTGCACTGTACTTGGTGCAATACTTGATGTACACTAATGCACTGAGAGTGGGCAGAACAGGATTGCAACATGGGGTCCCAGCTCATTGCTGCCCCAGGGCTCTCTGACAGGTAAATCTGGCTATCCATCACTTAATGCAAAATATCAGAACGATATGAGAACAACGAACAGAAAAGTGGTTCATGGAGAGTGTGCTTGTGATTGAGTGAGGGACGGAGGCGGGAAGGCCGATTAAACAACATAGGACATTAAGTGATGAAGAGCTATGGAGTGCTGTAGAGCAGATAGGGAGAAAAGTTATGCTTGGAGAAGGCAAGTGTCATAGGCCCAGGTGGAATTCATTTTCACGGTGACTTAAAGCGTGGTTGCTGTGGAGATGGTGATGAAAGACAGGGGCCTGGTAAACAGCACTTTTGGGGCAGAGCGTGACCAACAGAATACAGCCCAATGTGCCCCGGGGACAGAGATGATTACGAGAAGGGTCACCAAGTGTGCGTGTGTGTGTGCATTGTGTTTATAATGGTACTAAGTATGTGCATGTGTGTGTTTCAATAAACATGTGTTTTAAGTAGTGTAACAATGCAGTCTACCTCCAGTGCAACGACATACTGTATGTATTGAGTGATCAGAAAATGAGCGGAAGCTTAGCACCAAGGTGGTGGTCCCTCTGCTGCGTCTGCAGCAGCCCAGAGGAACTTTTAACACCTCAGCCACCAACATATCTCATTACTGCAACACCACACAGTCCTGACTGCACTGTGTCTGTGTGTGCGTGAGAAAGCCTGAGCATGACCGTATAAAAGCGCACCTGGATCTTGTTATGTTGTTCAGAAAAGGGGGGGCACAGTAGCTACACATTTGGATTTCCCTCAGTTTGAATGCCTCAAGAAGTCCAAACACAACAGCCAGAAATAAATTGCATTGACAAACTACCGGGTATTTAATATAGGCACAGGATGAAGAAATCAAGAGAACTCATTACGCCCACGTATAAATTATGTTCTCAAAATAACCGAAGGCACGATGATGATCAAATCAAGCATTTGATTTTAATCAAACTCATTCCTCCTTTTACACTTTTATAACTTTTATCATGTGCCATCTCTTCATTTTCCCTATGTCTCATGAAGAGGGCAGTGTCGAAAATGCTTGTTAAGAGGCTTTCAGTCAATTAAATTTACAGGTGTTTTCCGTAGACCCAAAGTTTTTTTCTTAACATGATTAGAACAAGTTCTCCATATGCCATAAAAGAATCACCTCACATCTTTAATATAAACAGGATTTAGCTGGTATTAGTACGATTTTATTGTTCACACTAACAATTAAAGTGGCTCGGCATGCTGGCTCAGTGTGAACTCATTCTCCTTGCCCTGTGTGCCCTTGAACTGACTGTGACGCATATTCCCTGTTGTTTTTTTCTGGTTTCATCTCATCCTAAATTCAAGACGTCTCGCTGAGTTTACTGCACTGTAAGTGAATGTAGGAGGTAGAAATGTCAGTCTTTTGCACACTTTTATACGTGGCGTTTAATTCCTGACCCCCCAAAGTCTCAGAAAGATTTTACTTAACTGCCCTGTGGTGTGCACAAACCATTAGGGATCATGTTTAATTTGATGGGGCTTTATAAATTAGAAAAATACTCCAACAAGGCTTAATGTCTAAAAGCTAGGCTTATGTCTGTGGGTCGGGCTCTTTTTAAGGTTGTGATTTGTAACCGTTGATGGATTGAGTAATGTTATTTGTGCTAGTACTTGGATCCAATATATTTAATCATTTGTACATTGAATGAATCAAAATGAGCTTTTTACTGGGGTGAAACCACATTTACACCAGATTGGGAGAGTCCACAGTCTCATTGAGTTTTTGGCAGCAACTTCCCGTATAATCCCCAACATGGCATAGACGCCTATACCTTTTGAGTGGGGCCCTTCAAATGGGATTTCCAAAAATCACTTTATTTAACCCGCTTTGAGAGGCTTGGCATTGTTTAAAGGAAAACATACTGTATGAATAGGAGAGGAATATGAATGCAAAGAAAATAAATATGGAAATGATTACCTGGGTGATTTTTGAGTGTGTGTGCTTGAGTGTGTCTGCGCATGTACAGTAGATGTATATGTGTGTGTGTGTGTGTGTGTGTGAGAGTGAGGTTAGAGTCCTGGGGATCAGTATTATGGTTGGACCGTGGCCATTGTGATTACTACATAGGTGCAGTATATTCGTCCCTACAGAATCCAGAGTGAACCCTCACTTCAGCTTCCCATGTCCAAACACACGGCTACACTCGCTGTTGTGCAAGCAAATGCATGAAGACATCTGTTCAGAATTCCTGGCTTTAAATGATGGTGGTCACTGTATGACAGGGTACTGTTTATTTTTGATAGAGCCTCTCTACATTCCTTTATAAAGCTCTGCCAATACATTCAACTTGCTTAACAGATATATCCTACATTTTTTAAGCTGTGCTCTGCATTATGTGATAAGCTTCAAAATTGGAGAAAGAGATGGGGAAGGTAAATAGAAAGGAGAAAGGAAGGGCAGTTAAGAAAGAAAAGTAGTGTTTAATCTGAGCAGGAGTGTGTGTGTGTGGACATGCATTCAGAGACCTGGAAAGCTGCACTGCTGTGCAGGGAGACACCAAGTCGCTGCCGATTTGACCAAGTCTTTCATTACTTGTGTTTTGTCCAGCTGGTTTCAACTGACCCCCCTCACTCTCCCTGTCTGTCTGAGCTGTCTGTCTTTTCCGCATCTGGGTAGGTCTTTAGGACGGGGCTCAGTAAGACGTGTGTTGTTGTGGAGGTAAAAGGTAAAAAAGGTCTCTAAGGGCTTATGCAGCACAGGAGTAATACGGAGGATTATCATTAATTCTGCACAAAATAATGCATATAATACACACACACATACATGCCATTTTGGAAGGGTGAAGGTACACTGTGGAGGGGGGCTGAAACGTGGAGGGTCATTTTAAGTGAAGGTGCACTGACCAGACCTTTCCTCAGGGATGATGAGGGGAGGGAGAGGAAATAGCCAAACTAAAAACACATGCGAGGTCAAGTGTACTCCTTCATCTTGTATATAATGGAGGAAAAAGCCAAGAAATGAACTCACTTGCTGTGAGACTTATCAGTCTGGATGTTTCTGTCTGCTTCTACTTGTATTTTATGTAATTATTTCTGTTTATCCAACTGTCTGTCTGTCTTACTGTTTTTTTGTGTGGCCCAGACAGCTTTGTCCTAAAGGTGAAGGGAAGCACTGGGTCTCTGTTTTTGTCAGTTAGTGGTAACTTCAGGGATTTATTCCCATTACAGAAATATTGTCAAATTTAGGCCCATGTTTCTCAAACCAAGTTGTTGACATTTATCCATGCAATGATTTTGTGCCATTTGGATCACTGTAACACGGTTTTCAATTGCCTTAGCAAGACAACATCTTGATTTCTTTAATCTGCCTCCCCACCAAAATCCAATTTACAATCCTTGTAATAAAAGAGCTCTGTTTGGTCCGGCATCATCTATAGTGATTTGTACAGCCATATATCTCTTCCTTTGAGGCAGAAACCTTGGACAGACCCGGGCTCTTGGTAGGCGGTGTCTGGTGGTGCCGGTTAGGGATGTGATGAACAGTAGAACCATACAACCATGATTTAGGTGCCACCCTAATCCAAGGAAAACTGTGGCGTGAGAAACCATAAAAGCTTTGGCGAATAAGCTTCCCAGAGCTAAGTTTGTAACAAGCATTTCTGGGACATGGATGTGCACAGATAGAAAGAGAGAGGCGCTCAGTGTGTCAAAGGATATGTGTATAACTATGCTCCTAATTGAAAATGACAGGACTCCATTTAATGTAGGACCTGTAAACACCTCAAAGAAACAGTTAAAGATCCATCTGTTCAGTCTTTAACTTCTAATGTATTATATTGTGCCTCTTGTTTTTGTGTACGTTAAGTACTTTGATGTTAACTCCAGAATCGAGTTATATACTGTAAATAAACTTTCCATATTAGAGCAAGAATGTGCAAGAACCTCTTTACTTTAGTTGGTCTCCCTGTTTCCCTCGCAGTCAACATGCATGTATGAGGCTGCATTTGAAAGCTAAGTTTGTTTTTAAGCATGTGATTACTATAAAACAACCTACGCTACAACAGTTCAAAACTTCTTTTGGTCCTTGTCTATAAGGAGTCAAATCTTAGTAATACCTGAGACATGCTTTATGTTACACTATGTTAAATACCGCACATGCCTTCTGCAGCTTGTCAACACCTGTATAAAACTTAAGACCTCCCCTTAGGGAGTTTCTATGTAGTGTCACTGGTGTCCTCAAACCTCTACAAAAAGCTCTCAAAGTGACCAAATTGTGCTTATTGCTGTTATGCGGAAGACAGAATAGACCCAAATGCAAGGCTTAACAAAAACCAAGTTTATTTAAATAATAAAGAGGAAGAGCGGTGTGGGGAGGCGGACGCCAAGACAAGAATGAGGGCACCAGGCTGAGAAAGGAGGGCGAGGGCATGAGGAAGGATGGTCAGGGACCTGGGGGCTGCAGTAGGATGGCGAGGGATTGCAGGGGATCGCTGAGGGAACCGAGGAGGAGGCACTGGAATCCGGGGAGCAGAGGAATAAGAGGGGAAGGCTGGTAGCGAAAGCAGGATGGAGCAGGGAGCCGTGAGGAAAAGAATGGTGAGGCCAGCTGACTGGAGGCAACAGAGATGTATGGAGATGATGGCTGCATGGAACACACAAAGAGATGTCAGGATCACAAAGATGGACAAAGACATGTAAGTACAAGGATTTTCAGGTCGCTTAAAGCGAGTGTCATCAGTGTGGCTGAGACAACACTCAAGCGAAGATGGTGAGTGAATCCAATGTTGAAGTACTGAGCTTGATTGTAGCTGGCTGGCAGGTGTGCGCAGCGGGAGAGGTGATGATGGAATCTCAAACAGGTGTGCATAGTCAGCTGGCAGCAGTGGGCAGGAGGAAGGGGAAACAGGAGACACAGAAAGAGGCAGTGCCAACAGAGAAACTACATGTGGAAGGAAGTAGAAAACAACAAAAACTCACAGTCTGTCGACCCCAAACACAACAATTGCTTTTACTTACTTGACACTGGAAAAAAAATACTGAAGCATTTCAATAATCAATGAATCAATCAATTTTATTTGTCAGATGAAAAATCGTACAAGGTTCAATTTCCGTGAAATGTAATTCCATTAGCTTCTTACATTTTATATTAGTTCAAAGGTTGACCATATTTTTACTCACAAAACATGCATGTGAATGCTGGCTCTGGGAGGATGGACTAAGCTCTGCAATTCAGACTACCTCCTGCTGCTCCTACTACACTGTTGTAAATGCAATTTGATTGGCTGCAATTGTCACGATTGACATGTTGATAGCCAATGACAGCTCGTTCTAACATCAGAATCAGAATCAGCTTAATTGATCAGGTATGAAGACACATACGAGGAATTTTCCTTTGGAGCATAGTTGCTCACAATGTGCTTACACATTCAAATCAAACAAACAATATATACACACTAATATATACATACTCTAAACAAAAACAGAACAATATAGAGGCATGGCTGCGCAGAGACGTCTGGGAGCACTTGCTGGATGTCAGGGGCAGAAAGCTACACAGACAGGAGGGGATACTTTCATTGTGTAGCCAGCATTCTACCGAAAATAAGCATATCCAAAAACACGGTGCAGGAAAAGGACGGAACAAGTTTGGCTGAAAAAAAAAAAAAAAAGGTCAGCTAACGAAGTTGGCAGACTGTTAGCAATGGGCACCACACTAAATATAAAAAATATAAATACATAAATAATATAAAAAAGAATACAAATAAGCCAGAAATGGACCCAGTTTGAGCAATGTGTAGCATGTTTTGAACTTTTGTGTTTTCAATGCTTACTACCACGTCTACTGTAAGTCGCCGGCGACCTGGTTTTTTGAATGAAGTGTCAAGCGGATGGGTGCCACCAGTGATACAGCAGTTTAACAGCTGTCTTCATAGATCATCTATCATTCTGATAACGCTTTGCAGCTCACATACATTTTTACACACACAAACCATCCATCCATCCATCTTCATCCGCTTATCCAGTATCGGGTCACGGGGGCAGCAACTCCAGTAGGGGACCCCAAACTTCCCTTTCCTGAGCCACATCAACCAGCTCCGACTGGTGGATCCCGAGGCGTTCCCAGGCCAGGTTGGAGATATAATCTCACCACCTAGTCCTGGGTCTTCCCCGAGGCCTCCTCCCAGCTGGACGTGCCTAGAACACCTCCCTAGGGAGGCACCCAGGAGGCATCCTTACCGATGCCCAAACCACCTCAACTGGCTCATTTCGACACAAAGGAGCAGCGGCTCTACTGCGAGCTCCTCTCGGATGACTGAGCTTCTCACCCTATCTCTAAGGGAGACGCCAGCCACCCTCCTGAGGAAACCCATTTCGGCCGCTTGTACCCTGGATCTCGTTCTTTTGGTCATGAACACACACACAAACACTAGCAGTAAATACAACTGTGTGCTAAATACCTGCAATGTCTGACTTTGCCTGTGTATTTGTGCGCTAATATGTGCATATGTGAGAGTGAGCTGTATGCATGTATGCATGTTCTGTATGTGTGTCTATACAGTATGTGTGTTAATGCTCTGTCTCTGAGGTGTCGTTCTTAAAACAAAGCTTTCCACTGCTGCACTTTCACTGATGCCCGTCTGTCTCTGGTGTCTTTAGTGGAAACTTACCCTTGCTCCTGTCTCTCAATTATGTTCCTTTCTGCTAAATATATTACAAAGGACCCCCACCCCCACCCCCTCTCTGTCTCTCTGTCTAGGTAATAGAACAAGGTTTATAAGGCTCGGCAAGCTTGGGTAATCTAACCCACATGCCAATAGTGCTGTGCCCATTCTCTCCCCTGCTCTAATGACGCCAACACAGACTCTGAAATCTACGCTAGTGAGTGTGTGTGTGGGAACACCAGACCTGGCAAAAGAAAGCCCACCTCAGTCTAGGCCAACAATGAGATGTAGGAAAGTAGTTTCTCTCTTTAAATCAGTTATGATTCTCACACACACACACACACACGAATATAAGCTCATCCAACACACAGATGTTTCAGCTAATTCATTGCGAGTGTGTGTGTCGTGATTTGCTTTTAATGTGTGGTGTGTTTCTGGCTGACACTTAACAGACCACACAGCAGTGCTTCCCCACCCACACAGACATAATTTAATCAAGAATTGAATCTAATGCAACTGTGGTGCACTGCGTGTGTATGTGTGTGTGTGTGTGTGAGTGAGTGAAACTGTGTGCCTACAGTACACCAGATGCACACATGCTGTGGTATAATGCTGGAAATGTCTGTCAGTGACTGTGCAGATGAGTGTGGTGACTGATGGAGTGTGTGTTCAAGTGACTAATGCTGGACATGTCACACATTCACGATACTCAGCTCGCCACCATGACATCCAAGAAGGACTGCAGGAAACAAGGGTGGGATGTCTTTGTGTAGATTAATTTAAGACAGAGTTTTTTTTATAAGTTTGACTGTGTGTGTGTGTGTGTGTGTGTGTGTGTGTGTGTGTGTGTGTGTGTGTGTGTGTGTGTGTGAGAGAGAGACACAGACAGACAACTGCTGCATGTGTTCTTACCACAGTTGGTGAGACATCCTGTAGGGCTTGGCAAAACAGCAAGAGGCAGCGTAACCTTTTGACTCCACTGCATGTTTTGTGTGAGTACATATCTGTGTGTGTGCACATGTGTGTGCTGACAGGATTTACTATTCTTCAGTCCATCCTGTCATCGCCTCGTAACTCCTGGACGGGCTGCGATTCTGAAAAGAGACAGACAACCAACCAAAATTATAGTCTTATGTTCAGTATAACATTCGCATATTTGCTTCATACTAGTAAGGTGAGCCATCAGAATCCATCATTTTACCATGTCTCGAGGAAATAATCCTCTTGGCTAAATGGCATACATGAACTATTTGTATCTAGGGCTGTCAATTGATTAAAATATGTAATCATGATTAATCACACATTTTTATCTGTATACTTTAAAAGGGATATTTTTTTACCATGGCCTGCCTTTGGTGAGGGGGAGGAGGGTTCTCTGCATTAGCCGTATGCTTGGCCAGCAAGTGGTGTTTGAGACTTTGGGGGGTAACTCAATTCACATTGGCAGTACATGCAAATAACTTTAGTCTTGTCGAGAGAACCATCTAGAAGGGCTTTGAAAATGAACTTTCCATTCAAAAGTGGAAAAGTAATTTTCGTTAACTCGTTATTATTGTGGTAATTTTAACAGCCCTAGCTATATCTCATAAGATAATTCAGAAATTGAGATTGAAAGTTCATTTCTGAATTTGGAATTAATCTCATACTGCATTCATGCAATGTCGACAGAATGGGAAGAATAGGAAACCTCCTGTATTTCACACATTATTGCCCCTAGCCTTGTTGCCACACAATTTATATACCCTAAATTAGCTACTATTTTTCATGGATTTGGATAGGTTTGGTTAACAATTATAACCAGATACAAGCAATTGATGGATAATTCTATTTGAATTAGCTGAATAAATTGGATTTGTGTTACATTGGAATGTGTAATATAGTATTTTATTTTGATGTAACTGCCAGATGTGGTGGCTTTTGCAGCAATGTTGCAACTGGTTTGTTGAAGCTTCTGCAGTTCTTTTCAAGAAATGGGAGATATCATAGCTGTCTCCAGGGGCTTTACTTTGCTCATAATTATGGCCTAAACCAGTGTTTCTCAAATGGAGGTACGCTTACCCCTAGAGGTACATTGGAGTACTGCAGTGGGTACGTAAATATTTTTCTAAAATCCTAATTTAAAAATATGTCATGCATAATTCCTAAAATAATTATACTATAAAAATGAATGAATTAAGTGATGGATTCTAAACATATGTACAAATGTAGCATTTAAATGTTTTGTTTAGTGAATCTATCACTGCCGGGGCTTTATATAGCCTTTTTTTTCCATCAAAAATATGTTGTGCTGGTCAGGAGATACTTGGCTTAAAAAAGCAATTCAAAGGGGTTACAATATTGAAAAAAGTTTGAGAAACACTGGTCTAAATGATATGACGTGAACATAGCATCACCACAGGGTTAATTACTAGCTTTTCTGGAGCTTTCAATCATATTACACAATGTTTCTCAGCAGATGGGTTTGGCCCTGTTGTCATGGAATTGTTACTGTTTCAAATGTTTTCTAGACACTTTAAGGATTTACGTTATGTTCCATGTTGGCTTAAAAGTTGATGTTGAAAGTTAATTCTTGATGTTGGAAACGACATCGATAATTAAGAAGTTTAAAGGTTGAAGGAATAGCTCAACTCTGTTCTCGTTGGCAGTCAAAGCTCCATGAAAAGTGTAACGGACTGAACAACCCATTTCCTCTCCCAAACAAGTGAGGTACGCAGCTCTGATTGTTTAGAGTAGGCCTATCGACAAAAAGGCAGAAAACTACCATTACAATTGTTTAAACAACTAGTGCAGCATAATCCAATATTCTTAAAGCCAAATTATTGCAATGCAAGTCCAACTGGCCAAAGTTACTCCAATATGTAATAAGAATTAATGTGGGCAGAGGAGGAGGTTATAGAGAGTTTCCACTAACTATCTAAGTGAGTGTATAGACTTGATAGGAGATCATGAATTCTCATTTCATCTGTTCTTTTCAGATATTTGATACAAGCTACAAGGAATGATTTTATTTTTATTTTTTAGAAATCTTTTTGCTGGCATGACTTTTCTCTTCCTAAATATATTAGATACAGGGATGAAAGGGTGAACATGATATGTGCATACATTGTGTGCCCATTGCTTTATTTGGAGAGCTGGTACTGTGAAAGATACTGATGTTCTCTCCAGATTACATGTAAACCACGCTCCCCCCCATGCTTTTGAATGCAGACAACAGATCTATGCAGTGTTGAACTGTTGAAGGCTTTGGCTTGTAGAGAGCTTTTTCTTTAAAACTAGTGTAACCAACAAATTTCAGTTGTGAAAGGGAATTTGGTTGGGTTTGGTTAGGGTTGTGTGAGCGTGTTTGCCTGCATGCTCTTGAACTTTTATGAGTGCAGGCTTTACAGATCAGAGTGACTTTCCCATCTCCTTTTCTGTCTGTTCATGCAGCCGTGATGTGAATACAGCATCAGGCTGACAATGTAGAGAGACAGAGTGAGTGAGTGAGAGAGAGAGAGAGAGAGACACAGGAGTGTCTAGGGCCTGGATAGATGGACGGACTGACAGATGAGTCAGAGGCATCAGGGGCTGTGATTGGCTGGTTCCCCCAGAGAGGTGATGTGGTATTCTGTGTTCATTTTGGCCTAAGCTGCAGTTGATCCCTTGAATGTCACCTACTGCATACATTAAAGAAGGACAGAATTTTAGCTATTTTTATTTTTTTTACATATTTATTACTTTACTGTGAATTTGCTCTATTTTCTTTTTTTAAAGTGGCTGTAAGAGATATTTTCACAGGAACAATGAATCACATGACTAGTACATAAAAGGGGTTGATTATAGTGATGTAAAATAACCATTAATGCAGTCTACTCAGCTTAGCATCTTTCAGCTCATAATGTTTTCAAGCCCAAAACTTTACTGTTTTGGTTTACTCATTTTCAGTTACAGAAGGCAGCTATTTTATGAAAAACAGCTCTAAAAATCAAACTGTATACATCCTGCTTTTCATCAAACAGCAGACCAAAAAAGCAGCATTTTTTGCTTTTTGCAACATAACAAATGTACTTATTTTAACACAAGCCATGATCTTATTCTTTTCTTAGGTTTTCCTGCCTTAACATAACCAAGTAGTTTTATTTGAATTCACAACATTAACCACCTGTTTAAAACTTTAAATGAGCTGGAAATGATTAAATAAATGAAGAAATACATGAATAAATAAATAAATATGCCTTTGACATACATCATGAAATAAATAAGTGAGACAATAAATACATAAATAATTAAATAAATGTAAATATTCATGTAAAATGAATCAATTAGCTAAATATCTTTAAAAGGTTTTACTTTTAATTAATTTGGTACTTTTATTTTAGAAGTCCATGTTTATTTATTTTAAGATACTTTCATAAATCCAAATTTATTTATTATAAATTTAAATACATTTATTTATCTATGTAGACTTTTGTTTCCTAATGCCACATTTATTTAGTTCCCTTTCTGTTTTTTCCAGTTCTTATATGCAAATCAAGAAATCGAGAAATTACATGGCACCCAGGTCAGCGGTAGTTGGTTAGTCTAGTTACCCCAGAATAGGTGACTGTGTGCTAGAGCCCCGTGAGCTAGTGGTCCACGGCTTTGTTCTGAATCTGAAAGATAGCCACGCCTCCTGATTTGCATATGATAACTGGAAATAAATAGAGAGGGAAATAAATAAATGTGGCATTATGAAATAAAAGTCTCTTGAAATGAATAAATGTGGACTTGTGAAATAAAAGTACCATTAAATAATTAAAAGTAAAACCTTTTAATATATTTATTTAACTAATTGATTCATTTTTACATTAATTTTTACATTTATTTATGTATTTATTGCCACATTTATTTATTTCATGATGTATTTCTAAGGCATATTTATTTATTCATATATTTATTTATTTACATGTGTATTTATTCATTTATTAAATATAGAATAAACCGGCATTTCATAGAGAACAGGGCAAAAGCATAAATTTTGTTTCGTTTCATGACAGAATGTCCTTTAAAAGTTGCATGCTATTTATATGCATTCCCATGAGATTACGTTAGACAAAGCTATTGACTTACTGGTGAACATAGTGGAATTGTTTGCATCTAAAGAGACAATTTAGAAACTGGTGGAGATAAAAAAAAAAAAAATCTCATTTTAAATGAGAAGGAATATTTAACTTCCATTTGACAGGTGGCCAAAAAGCAAACGTTGCTCTCCATCTCCCGGATGTGTAAACAGACAACTGTTTGCTAACAAGTTTACCATTTGAAATTTAACGGTTTCATGTTGTGTTTACAGCTTGTGTCCACTGCCCTCTGGTGGCCAAGAAATCAGCTAATGCAGCTTTAAGATTATTTTCATGGCATTTGGTGTTGTTAAAGTAGTCTTTCATTGCTAATTAGATGTTTTGTGTACTCATTCTTTATTTGTTACAAGTTTTGTGTGTATACAGAGCCAAAAACATTTCACACAGCAGAATAAGATGTAAAGCTATCATGGACCCAGACGATTATTTCCAGTCTTTCCTATCGCTCATTATCCCATTTCATCTCATCCCTTCTTTCCCTCACAACACTATGATCAAATTCCCTCCAGAGGCTCAGAGATGGAGGGCTTTTTTGTCCTAAAGGGGAAGCAATAACTGGAGACCCTAAATATGTTCTGATGGTGGAATCGATAGAGCTTGGAGGGCTGATTCGAACTCATGGTTCTACTAACGTCCATCTGGAACTCATCTGAATATTATCTGCCTACTTTGGACTTATAGAAAAGAGAAGCGATTCTGAGACTGAAAAAATGGAAGGTGAAAAAAAGGAATCCAAAAGGAACGTAGAAATTCTATGTTATGTTTCGAAATCACGTCTGCAACCTCACATGTTTATAATGAAGATTACCCATTGAAATCTTCCACAGTTTCTGTGTGTGTATGCATACAGGGATGTCCGTATAGATTGTATATGTGTATGTCTTTGCGTATGTAAGTGCTGGCAGAGGGATTATTGATTTGCAAGGGTGAATGTGTGTTGAAATTCAAGGTGGGCTTTCTGTCTCGTCCGTTCCTCTTGGCTGACAGAGCTCCCTGTAGATATGCATGCACTCTACAC
This sequence comes from Percina caprodes, assembly GCA_013375575.1. Taxonomy (NCBI): domain Eukaryota; kingdom Metazoa; phylum Chordata; class Actinopteri; order Perciformes; family Percidae; genus Percina; species Percina caprodes. The sequence goes on along the minus strand of JABXJD010000011.1, from coordinate 445,900 downwards.
ACCCTCAGTTCACTAATTCATTAGTTTCACTCTCACGCAACTATCAGCGCCATCATCTGGCATAGAAGTAGCTGCTGAAGCAAGTCTGCAATTTCACCTTTGGGGAGGAAATGCACAGTACAGCATACTAAATGCCATACAGATGTAGAAAGGATAGAGCTTCCAGTTTTTTCTTCTGTTGAACTGCAAAATTAGCCTGGATGCCAGCTGAATTTAGCCACGCCCACAACACTTGAGGTCGGGAAGTTCGGTCTGGACTTGATCCGTTGTGGAGCAACTATGCTCGAATAAGAGCTGGTCGGACCAATCAAAATATCAGGGCGGCTGTATACGATAATGAACAGATGATCAACAGTAACGGTCAACCCCGTCACCAAAGAGCGCTTGGGTTGAATTTGTTTACAACAAAGGTGGCTGCCACTGGAGAATTGAGATGTGTAGATTCTGCCATTGCATCTGTTATAGAAGAAATCAACAGCACATTCATTTTAAAATCCTCAACCGGCCTGTCTCAGCTCGACTCAAACCAGCTGATGGTGTTGCTGCAACTCAGCTGTTCAAGTAGCAAAGGCTGGTTTTAGAAGAGACTTTACCTGTTTTAACAGGCAATAGAGAAGTCAGCTGGTGAAGTCAGTAAATAAAATGATCAATAATCTATTTTATTTCTGTTACAAACAGCTGTACAAAATGGCAGAGTTTTAGACGGTGCCTCAACGACCGCCCGAAAGCACGGTAACGTTATGGTGGCGAGAGATCGAGAGAGACTGAAGAGAGGGAGTATGGCAAGCCCTTTTAACATTTAAAAGCTAAATTCGACTATCCGGAATTAACATTGTAGATATCAATAACGTCTTTATGACTAGTCGTAATTATATTTTGGATAGTTGGAATTGTCATTCAAGATATCTGTAACGTAATTGTGACTAGTCAAAACGACAGATAAAGATATCTGTAATTGACTTTTGACTAGGCAAAACTGAATTACAGATATCTACAATGACGTCATTGAAAACGTCATTCAATTCGTCACACATCTTAAATGACAATTGCCGATATCTGTAATTCAGTTTTGACTAGGCAAAATGAAAGTTAAAGATATCTCAAACGTCATTATGACTAGTGCAAATTACTGTGCATGACGTTGCTCTATTTTAGATATATATAGATAGAAATACGTATTTTCCCCTCCCCGCCATAATCAACGAATTGATAGATTAAGTAGAATAAGTTAGTAGAAGAAGTTAATTTCCTTATTCTGAGAATAGAAGAAGAAAGAGTCATGGCGTTGGCTGTAATAAAAAAAACCACCAGAAAATGGCATGCAATTGAACGAGCCCTCACGCTTCTGTCTTGCACGGGCTGCTGCATTAAAAAGACGATTAAAAATGCCTTCGTCCTCTGGCTGCTCCGACATGGTGCTAATGTGCTAATTACACAATTAACAGGTGCTAGCTATGTGATTTGATGATTTGAACAACGTGCTCTGCTCCCGCCAGTGGGATGCCTCAATTTGCATACAGATATCTGCAACGTCATTTTGCCTAGTCAAAACTCTAATTCATGATATCTGTAATTACATTTTGACTAGGCAGAATTAAAGTTAAAGATATCTCAAATTTCAGATATCTGTAATTAAAATTTATTTCAAGATATCTATATCTTGATAATAGATATCTACTATTAAATTACGAATATCCCTAACTCCAGTTTGAGATATCTACAACGTCATTCTGACTAGTCATAATTCCAGTTACAGATATCTACTACGCCATTTCGCCTAGTCAAAACTTAATTTAAGATATCTGAAAAGGACCATATAGATATCTTGAATTAAGTTGAATTAAAGATATCTTGAACTGGAGTTATGACTAGTCAGTATCAAATTGTAGATATCTCAAACTGGAATTACAGATATCTACAATTCAGTTGCGTATATCCGTAATTCACATACTGGATATCTGCAACTGAATTGTAGATATCTGTAATGATAAACCACATACAAATGAATGGCAAACGTGATGTAATTTGTCCTAGGAAGAATGTCTTTGTGGATATCTGAAATTACAATTGTGGATAGGAAGAATGTAATTGCGGATATCCGAAATGTTCTTTTAGACTAGGCAAAACGGAATTAAAGATATCTGCAACACATATCCAGTCTAGCTTTTAAATGTTAAAATGGCTTGCCATAGAGGGAGCGCCCACTCCTTTTTAATGCATCAACGTCAATGTAGGCAAAGGTCTATCGGAAATAATATCACTATAAATCGTCAAAATCCCACGCGATTTTCTAGTTTTTAAAAACAAAACACAAAGAGACTAATTAATGTGTTAATACAAAGAATATTTATTATAATCAGTTCACAGATCCAAATGGAAACTTCACCCTTCTGAACTAAGAGTTTCTGCTTCAAAGTGAAGTTTAAACAGCATTGTTTGAAATATGGTAGGTCCATATGTGTTGTGTTATGTCGGGAATGTGAAAATGAACTGCTACCTCCTCTGTCAGCTCTAGCCACTGAAAAGAAATAGGTGGAAAAATCAGGCCAATTACAAGAGCTGGTCAGTCTGATGTCATGTTGCCTAAGCTCATTACTATTCATGAGCTCGCCTTATTGTGCTAGGTAAAGGATAGTGATAGCTAGACTCTCATTGGATAGCTGTTAGCCAATCAGAGCCAAGCAGCTTAGCTCATTGAATAAATAATGAGAACTGGCACAAACCGAGCTGAGTCTTCTTGCAGGCTTTCTATACCACGCTAGAATGGCTTGAAACAAGATAATCAAGGCATCTTTACCACAAAATGTTTTTTACAGAATCCATGGTAGAATACAAGTAATGACATACGTGTGGCAGGGCACCTTTTAAAAGTGACCTTTTGAATGCTGACCTCTTTTTGAACGCTGACCTCCGGCCAGGTTCAAGAGTCACCACAGCAACATAGCAGGCCTGTCATCTCATCTGCAGGGTTTGCCTGGTTAACCACTGCCAAACAAGTAGGATGTGTGTGTGTGCGTGTCTGTGTGTGTGTGCGCGTGTCTGTGTGTGTGTGCGCGTGTCTGTGTGTGTGTGCGCGTGTCTGTGTGTGTGCTTTTTCAAAGTGTATGATTGTAACAGAAGAGCTTTCTGTGTGTGACCCACATTAAAGGTCTCCATGAGCCTCAGGATAGCCAACTTACATGCTACACACACACACACACACACACACACACACACACACACACACATACACGATGGCTGAATGTTCCCATGGTGACTGTGTTCCAGTGAGTGGGATTTTCCAGGCGGCGTCCGGAACAGTGGACACTCCACAGTTTGTCCTGGAAGTGTGCTTTGATCTAAGTGGATAGACCAGCCCAAAGGGAGGACAATTCCTGAACCCGCACGCACACACATTTGTATTTCTACACTTGTGAGGTTTAGATAATGCATTTCCTCTCTAACCACAGTATTTGATTTTTTTTATTAGGTCTCTTGTGGGCAGCAGCTGTAAACTGAATACTGGCACAGTGTAAGCAAAAAGTCGCCTATTCACACATCCAGCAGACACAAAATTATCATTAATTTGGAGTTGTTGTTTCTGTAAACCTGCTGAAAATTAGTCCAATACTCCCTGCCTGATCCTACCAAGTAAGAGGAGTGAAACGGAACCAAAACAGTGAAATTGCAGGCCACAAAAAAAAAGAAATAATACATTTTATTTAAAGGCGCCTTTCTTGGCACTCAAGGACACTGTACCAGACAGAAAAAAATAGTATACAACAACAACAACAACAGAAAAATGCATGACAATAGACATTTAAGTGGAATAGGCAGTTTTAAACAGATGTGATTTGAAATGGGGAATGAATCAATGTTTCTAAGTTGGGGTGGTAATGAATTCCAGAGACGGAGAGCAGAGCAGCTGAATGCTCTCCTCCCCATGGTGGTGAGACAGGCGGAGGGGACAGAGAGGTGTAAGGAGGAAGAGGATCTGAGGGAGCAGGAGGGAGTGGGACGCTGGATGAGATCAGATAATTAGTGCAGCTTTAATCCAAAAAACAGCACAAAGCAGCTGTTTGTAGAAGGAAAGACCAGACAAAATGTCCCCAGTCTACATAAATGTCTGTCATTCAACTGTCATTCAAGGTCAAAAACTCCAATGGGTCCACACAAATAGCATTGATGCACACAAAGCAGTGATGATTGCAGTTGTCTTTATGATATCTATGGAGAAAGGGAGGACTAGACACCAGTTATAAACTGACTGCAGGAAGTTAATATGTTTCTACCTCGTCCTACTGACACATTTATTGTCTGTTTGAAATCTGTGCTGAAAACTCAGACACGCAAGATCAGCTGAAGTTCACACTGCACAAAGATTTGAAAATGGGAGGAGGAGGGATAGCAGAACGTGCTCTCAAACACAAGACAAAAAAAGTCTCAGCCGTGACCGCTTGACCACTGAGCAAATCCACCTGTTGATGGATTCATTAAAATCAAATCAAATAAATTCAAATTCAAACAGCTTAATTACCCCATTAATAATGTATTTTTGTGTATGTTATATTTTAGGGTTTCTTGCTATCATGCACAACATTTTCATTATAATTAATAATGTTTTGCTGCACTCCACCCAGATAGAACCTCATTATTCAAACCCTGTGACTTTTCCAATGGTTTGTGGTATCCTGGATTCCAGTTGATTCCTGTGTAGCTTTAGGCAACACAAGTACTTTGGCTGATGTTTGGGAAAGATTGAGATTTCTGTTAAATGTTAATAAAGGAAACATTACCCATCTCCTGCTTCAAGTAACTGTTAACTTTTTCAATATTAATGAAAGAACACAATCTTTACCTAACCTTAACCAAGTGCCTTGTCTGCCTTAACACAATCATACAATAACGTTCAGGCTTTAGTTGCTTTGAGTGGATATGGTGGATATGGTAGGGAAATAAAACACTACATTTATTTCAAACTTATTTACTGTTACACATTAACATTATTTTTAGCTATTTTTTGTTTTTTCTATTTTTCAATTTTTCCAAATTTTTAAGTAATTATATTAAATTCTAAAATATTTTGTTGTACTGAGGATTAACTGATCTGGGTAGGGAAAATTACTTCATGTTTCTGTCTGGAGCTACACTGTGAGTTTCATTTGGAGTTACAACATATCTGCACACATAAAACAGAAGAATTATAAAACTATAATTTTAGAATTGGGATGCAACTAGGGATAGTTTCAAGCATTTTGTCAGTCAGATAATCTTGTTTCCTGTTTCCTTTTATCAACATAACTTAATAAATGCATTAATGCTTACCCAACTTCCAGTTACCTTACAGTATATCATAATTCATCTGTCATCTGCCAGCTGGAAAAATGAAAAAAGCCTTTATTTGTGATGGGCTAGAGAAGGGGTGCGTTTAAATTACAGTATTACACTGGCACTGATCTCTTGTGTGTCATAACCTCACTTTCTGTGCGCGGGGAAATTTCCTGTAACATTACACGCTTCTCTGGGAAATGTTCTCAGAATGTCACAATTTTGACTTTCTTCTAAAACAGATTTGAAGCTACAGTGCGTTGTTTCTGTCGCCCCCATAAGGAATTCTAAGTAATGACAACAAAACTGTCAGCGTGTCCACATGACATAAACCTTATGTGATGTAATGCTTGTTATGCTTGTAACCAAGGAGGACACAGAGGATTAAAAAAACATGATGGACTCTTCAGATGAGGTTATTATCTTCACACGAGTTTCTGCGCGGGAAAGTCACCGGACGACACCGTTTTCTAGCTATAGCCATACTGAGAAATACAGAGAGAGTTGTGTGGAGCTGATAGTCTTAATTAGTCTTAATTTCTCAAAAAGTTACACACTAAAGCATCCAAACATCCAAAAACAAAAATGTTAACTGATCAAAATAAAAGAGCTGAAAATATGAATAATAGGTCATATCTATCTTTGTCTGTCTGCCTCAACCTCTTTTTCTCATAGAGACGACGGATTCCTTTCATTTCCCAAGTGGTAATTTCCTCTCTATTGATTGACATGTCCTGTTAAAGTTATGACAAAAGAGCCTGTTAGCACACACTCACCTGGGGGGGATTGGGTGACACACACACACATACACACACTAAGGTCAGTGCCGAGTTTATGGAGAGCTTCCCCGTGTATGTTAGAAAGTAGAACCTACTAGAGTACATATTAGAGGATAAGAGAGATTTGATTTCAACAACTGCCCTAAAATGACGCTCTGATGGGTTCAGTTTCACTGTCCTGTTTACAACTGATATGATACAATATTTAAATAAGTTATATGTAAAGTGATACACATGTCCTCGGGACAGTCATCAATCATACCTCAGAGAAGCAGTGACATTGCAGAACTTGCTTAAGTGGGCTTTGCTAATCTACAAAAACTTCTGTGAACATATACATACGTATGCATGTTAGCACATGAGCAACAATTTCAAGGGTTCAGGAACTTGTGACCATCCAACAAGCAGAATTGAGGAAGCATGCTCTGACACATGACATCACATTGTATTGTGTTGTCCTTTTTTCCTCCTGTTAATTTGTGTTTACAGTTACACTTTGTCTTCCAAGTTTGTAACAGTTGATAAAAAAGCGTGAAAATAGCCAGAAGACAGGCAAACATGAGCATGTTTTTCCATTTAATTAGGCGACAAATTGTTGCTAAACTTTTCCATGCATTTTAAAAAAAAGAAGAAGTGGTGCCTCAACTGGTGAGCTGATCCTCTCTGTAGAGAACTGGGCAAATGACCAAACTCTCTACTTTGATATTGTTATCTTTGCTGTCACTACTACTGTATCTCAAACTGGTACTAAAAGTCTGTATTCACACTGTTTAATCCACATGAGAATACAGAAATGTTTCATTTGAGACACTTCCATAAAATGATTTTCCTATTAGCCAACAATCCTCAAAGTCCCTCTGAGTAGATGGAATTTTTGCACGTAAATCAACCAACAACTTGATGAACGTGTAATTACAGTTGTTCAATGTTCTGATCATGTTCTGTGGCCGTGTTCTTGTAAATTTGGATCCAACCTGCTGATGTTGTGGATGTAATAGGAGACAGAGCCCCGAAGGCTTCTTATCAGGGCCATCAGCAGGTGGGCTTTTACTTTATAGATGCACACACACACACACACACACACACACACACACACACACATGCAAATGCACACATATACATACCGAAACTTGTGCACAAACGGCTCCAGGTTAAATACCTGCGAGCCAAGAGTTGCAATTCCAGCCCCCACCCCCGACACACACACACACACACACACGCTCTCTCTCTCTTTGCATACCTCAGAGTAAAGCAAGCATAGCAGAGCACTTGCAGCTTACCCCCCTCTCCCTGAGTTTAATCTGTTTTCACATTCAGAAATACAGGAACACACACATGCCACACACGCATACTACGTATACTCCAAGCACACACACTCACACAGAGGAGGGGAGGGAAGAGCGTGTAGAGTTTCTGAGTTGAAGCCTTGTGTAAACACCTGCCAGTAATCTACCAGCTGAGATGAATCCATATGAAACAGAACCTGTCCTTACAGTTCCTCTTATGCAGTCTGTTTCAGTCTGCTTCACATCTCAGTGTGAACTCTGTGAGGCTACACTCAACTCTGCGGTGTACTGATAGGACCCCAGCAGCTCGGATGTGATTCTGCATATGAATGCTAGCCTTCGTCGCTCCACATGATGGTAACATGATTGCTGCACTTCTCCTGCACTGCTATCCGACCCTCAAAAGAATCGTGTGGAGGATCTAGCAACAGCACCGCACAGGATGCCGGGTGGGGATTTTCTGTAGTGGCTCCCACAAAAGACCAGAGGCCATGATTATGATAAAAGCCTATTTCATGCTCTTCTTGGCCTGATTCTAAGTCGCCGGTTCAGCAAAAGTATCTCAAGGATCATAGTGCAGGGGCCAGCTTGTGGGTCAACAGACCAAGGTGCATTTTCTTAAGAGTTCAAGTCTGTTTCATGCCTTTTACACTGTTTTGTTTTGAACTTCTTGTCCTTTTATCGACTCAAAAGAGAACAAACTTCCCCAAAAGCAATAAAAAAAGATTACTGTTAAAAGCTATCTTATGGCTTTTGATGAACCACCAAAAACTGTGATGGGGCTGATATATCTTGATTTCTTTTCATAATTATGCATAGCAACCTTGTTAAAACATTATTAGTGTGGGTGTGTTGCTATATTAGTGAAAAGATTCACCAGTGACTAAATTATTAATCCATGGCTTTTGAATTCTATTAGATGCCAAAACAGAGAAATGGAAACGTAATCCTCACTGCATCAATTCAATACATCACTTAAACATTTAGCCACTTTTAGCATTTTTTCCGAACTATTGTAGATTATTTTACCGGGGCTCTCAGCATGGGGACCTTTCAACAAAGTGCTCTCACTGAGTTTTGACGCAGTCTTAATCTCTATAATCTCTGATCTGTGATTTCCTATAATGCAGACAGATGAATTTTCTATTTACTAAGAAAACTGACAGAGATTTTAAAGCAACACTAAAACACTTTTCACGGTTCGGTCCCCCTCCAGGTTGGAAGCGGAATGGTTCATTACTGCTGTCATAATGTCTCATTCGAACTACAGATCCGCTGCCCGATCTGGCAAACTTGCACTAATGTAATGTAATGGACAATTCCACGTCCAACCTGTACGGGGAACGAAACGGGAAAAGTGCTTTAGTGTTGCTTTAACTACCAGCAAGTGTGTAAACCAGCTGCACACATTTTATGGTGTAACTCTGCTTATTGTTTTTTGGAGAGATATTTACAATTTTAAAACTTAAATGAAATTGGAAACAGTTATATAATTTGGACTGAAAACTTGGTCAATACAGTAAGGAGACTTTAAGAATTGAGCAACTTTCCACACTCTTGGCTGATGGCCCTGCATTGCTTTGCTGAAGCCTCTTGTAATCATGCTGTGCCAATGCAGGGCTCTCACTGAAATAAATGAGGAGGTGACACTTTTGGATGCATTGCTAATATCAGTCTGAATACAGTCCTACATCTGTGAGTAACTGTAGGTAATGCTGATTGCAGACTGAGATTTTACCAGACAGATGCGTTTCATAGATCTTTTGTCAAATATACAGTGTGATACAAGAAAGCATTTGTGAGAACAACAATCCCTAATCAAAGATTTCTTCAAAGTCAGTGATAATAGGTAATGTAATTTCCCCCTGATTCTGAACAAGATAACTTTTCTTGATAGCTATGACCGTGGTCAGAACACAGCACATAGTGCTGCTTAGTGAAGGGACCTTCTTCCAGCTACACACCCTGTGAGAAAAATCCTGTTTTCCTTCCTGTTTGGAATGGAAAGCGATTTTACATTCTTTCCTCAGGCAAGAGGATAGAGGGGGAAGCCACAAAGGGGAAAAGATACTTTAATGGCAGAATCAGAGCACAATAATGATAGATGCAGATTTCAAGCCTAATCTACGGGGATGCATATGCGGGGCATGATGGGATTGATAAAATCATTAAGGAATGCTTTGCTGCTGTTGCCCCCATGCTGCTGCTGATTGACAGTCCGGTGTGGACCAGCCTGGTGAGGTCAGGTTTCTGGGATGAGATTCATTTGTCTTCATTTACATATCAATCTACCGAACTGGAACTGGGATTATGCAAGAATTGTCATTTCATTGCCATTCAGAGTGTCATGTGAATGTATTGCTGGTTATATGTCCTCCACATGAAGATTGTTAATATCTGATGTCAAGTGCTGTGTGTGTGTGTGTGTGTGTGTGTGTGTGTGTGTGTCAAAATCTGAAAGAAATGTGCGCATGTGAGAGAATATCTTCCTCCTAACTGATATGATGTTTGACGTTTCATTCACTGCACCTAAACCGAGAGGTTAATAATGCTACCAAAAGCAATCAGGGCTAACCGCACATGCCCACATACACAACACATGCCCACATACAGTACATGAACACACACACATTGACTCTAATGCATTCCAATCATGTCAACCTAGTTAAATAGCCATAAATAAGATAAGGGAATTTAAAGCCATCTCTAAATCTAATCTTCTCAAAAGCATTTTCAGTGACACACACACACACACACACACACACACACACACACACACACACACACACACACACACACACACACACACACACACTAACAACAACCACAGCCAATGAAAGTGCCACAAGTTCCAGGGCTGTTCCTGGATCAGGATTTTCAAAATCGACAGATTCTGCTCACCTGGGATAGCTATCCAGCTGACTTGCGTTTTAAAATCTAAACATCAGAGTAAACACAGAGGACAGGGTGAAGAAGATGAGCTCAAGCTAGCAAGATCCTATCTCTGAATCACTCATCAGGATAGGGAAATTAACTCACCAATCTCCTGCTGTCTCTGCAAGCCTGTCCGGTCCAAGATTTCAAATGTAAACAAGTACACACAGGAAAAGGTGAAGATGGCTATCAACTATGACCTATGCCTACAATCCCGACTATGTGGACAAGCAAGCACATCTTTGCATCAATCCTCTTCTCAGACTGCGACTCTTAAAAAGTCTTAAATTTCTAAATTAAAATTGACGGCCTTAAAAAGTCTTAAATTCTAAGTATTGTGTCTAGGTCTTAAATGATTTTAAACAGGTCTTCATTTTCCTAAGTCCATGTAACGCTACCTCTAATGCTAATTGAAATGCTCCCGCAGTGTGAGTTTTTATTTAATTTAATTTAGTTCTTTATTTTGCTAGTCTAATTATAATTTGCTGTATTATGACCACAAATGAGACCAACATGCAACATAAATAACAGCCAATCAGCTTTAGTCTCTTTTGGATTGTACCACAGACCTAAAAACGGATTTTATTCTCTAGGTATGTGGAAGTTTAGCAATACTTGGCTTGAAAAACTGAATTCTGGGCAAACATTCAGTTGCTTTCAACGTTTTGGAAGCCTACTGCTTCTTATGGGAGCGAGAAAGCAATTAAACTAATGTTGGGTGTACGGGCGCTTGAATCTTATGCAATAAGTGAAAAACATCTAACTGAGAAGGGTCTCTAGCAAACTACAGCCATCAGCCAGTTCTGCCAAGTATGTGGCGGCGGCTCCAGCCCCGGCCCTGGCCCCAGCACTACCTTTACGCTGCCTAGGCAAGACCCACAGCAGCTCCGCCACTCCCTTAAGTGTTCTTGCGTGTCGCGTTTGGATCAAAGCCATCCGAGCTAAGGTGCTCTGGGTTGGGTACCAAAACCTGTTGCCAATATACCGGGCTGAAAAAAAAGGGTTAGGGTTATTTACTCCCCTGACCAGTAAGTGTCAGTTCAGTGCCCTTGCAGATCCGCCGCCCCCACACTCAACTCCTATATCAGCAGACTTTAGTCTTTACCTGTTAAAATCACATTTTAATGTCTTTTTTCATCATCTGTGATGTGAAAACATCAGATTTCCACTCAGTCAGAAAAGGTAAAAGCAACATCTCCATGTCATGGTTCAGAACCATAGATTGTTTCTCCTGTCAGGCTGCTGACCACACTGTCAGCACAAGAGTCATCACACTGTCCGGCAATAGAGGAGGTTTTACCAGCATCTGGTTTGATAGTAGTTTATTTCAAATAATACCACTCTGAAACACGCATGCACACACGCACGCACACAAACTCGTGAGTAGTGTCAGTATAAACAGGAGGGAGGATTTCTTGTTGTTACAGTGTAATAAGGGTGACGATCAACTGGTGGCGATAATGGAACTGAGTCTCATCGGGCTAAGACACGCACGCACACGCACTAACGCACGCACGCGCACTAACGCATGCACGCGCGCCTTCATACTACTTCTGACATGCTTCAATAAATGATACATGCTTCAATAAATTACATCATTTGTGTGGATTACTATTACAAATCCTTTTGCTTATATCAAAAACTGTATGTCTACGGCTTGTGGACTAATGTCTGTTTTATCAGCGTCCAAAAAATGCACTTTAAGCATGTGAGTATAAAATGAGAAAGTGAAATGGTGGTTGGAGCTTAAAAAACAAGTGGTTTTGGGGACCCTCAGGGTGACCCTCATGGTGTGGGAGAGGAATGGGAGACGATAGGCGGTTTAGATTGAAGAGGTTGCAGGTGGGGTGTGTAGCCTGTGTGTGTTAAATGTGTACTAGATTGTACTAGTTTAATAGGACGTGTGTGTGTGTGTGTGTTTGTGTGTGTGCGTGTGTGTGGAGGGCTGTACAGGCATTACATTTCAACCTCGGATAGAAAGCTGGTTCGGGAACAACTGAACCTGAAGGAGAGAGCGATAGAAGATGGGTAATATAGGGATAAATGGGAAAGTGGGAAACAAGATGGGAGAAGGGTAATGATCATGTTTTCCATAAATGGAATGTGCAGTCCACTGAGTTTTAGTGTTTTGTTTTTTTATTTGCTAAGAAAGCAAAGGAGACATGGGAGAGAAACTTCTTGAGGGGTTTTAACGGCCGAATGGGGAAACAAACAATTCATCTACTGCACGCTCTGTTATACTCTAATGTGTATTGACTAGTACTGTATGTTAAAATCTTTACTTGTTTGGAGAAATTCAGGGTTTAAGACTTTATTGAACCTTGCATTGTTGCAAATCTTTTAACAACAAAATTTAACTTGGTCTACTTGGTCATTAGAGTGAGACTTTGAGACACTGACGTGACAAGGATTGAGTATTTCATTGAGTTTTAAATATTAGTCATTTCTTTTAAACTTATCTGTACTTTGTTTATTATTGCTATTTGGGCCTCAATAACTTCACTGTTATATAAACATCATGCATTTTTCAAGACAAGATTGATTCATTAACGATTCATCAACTTAATAAAATGACATGAAGTTAAGATTAAGCATATTCTAATATTCAACATGAAACTTTCTGTGTCCAACTGACTTTGTTATTAAATACAAAGTAATCAATGAAGTTGCTCTTTGAGGCCGTACAGCAGTGGTTAGAGCTAAATGCTAATGTTAGAATGCTAATGGCAGTGCTGACATGAATATGTTTAGCAAGTTTAATGTTTATCATGTTCACCATCTTAATTTAGGGTGTTAGCATGCTTACATTTGGTTATTAGCACTATACCCAAAGTACAGCTGAGCCGGATGGGAATGCCATTAGTTTAGCAGGTTATTTAGACATAAACCAAAGTATTGGTAAAGAAAAGTCTTTGTCACTTTCTCTTTCACCACTGACTTGGTTGAAGTTTTGTTTGAAGTGTTTGGGGGCACGTTGACTTCTTCTGTTGATGGAGGCCTGTTTTATGCGCTGAGGCAGAGCAACAGATACCCATGTAATCAAATCTGCTACGCTAGGGGAGCATTTCAGAGCCAAACCCTCTACAAGCCAAATTTATACAAATGGGCCTCTTTTCACAGGATACAATACAGCTGCTCAATTTACTGCTGCACTGCGAACGGATGCAGAAGCACACATGCGCTGAAGTGAAAGTGAACACACACACACACACACAGACACAGACACACACACACACACACACACACACACACACACACACACACACACACAAATACACAGCACTGTTTCTCTGTTAAAAAAAAAAAATCATTCTCTCATTCATTACCTACATGCTCGCACCGCCAGTGCAAATTTTTATCTAACTTGTGCTGATCAAACCTCAGGGTGATAGAAGAGATAGCGAGGGTGGAGGAGGTAAATCGATAGCTGTGTTCCCTATTAAAGGAAAGGCTGACGCATGCATTGGGCTTCGTCTGCTAACTGACAGCTGTAAAGATGAACAATGACTATCCCGATTCATAACCTGGAAAGAGGGACCTTTTCTAAAAGCCTGTAACCACCATTTGTTCTTACTGGCACCAAATGGTGTGTGTTTTATTGGAGTTTGCCCTTAAAGGTGAATCCAACCCAGCGCTCTTTATTAGGACAGTAAACGGATGGTGTTTCATAGGTACTTCATCAAGGAGATCCAAGAAACGGATGGATTCGCCTGTTTGCAAAATCAGAGAATAGGGTTGCAGGTGCTCACATGCACATAAACACAACCTAAAATTAAGCACATGCATATAAAACTGGGGCAAAGGTTAAATCAATCAATATTTTTTCCTTTGACTTGCAGCTCAAACGTAGAACTACATTGAATTTTAAGCCAGGCAGTGAGCTGTTTTAAGATTAGTGGAGTGACCCTTTTTTGTGCGATTGCATTGTCAGAGCCTCTTGCTCAAAGTGCTTTGTGATGCCATGAAGTCTGGCCCACGGCTGCTATCTACAAGTGTCCTTCCCTTTCCATCCTTTCTCCTCTCCGTCTCCTTGTCGCTAGTTATCACTGTCAAAGTCCAGCTGCGGTGTTTAAGCTGGGAGCTGTCACAGAGGAGTGTCACCACGATGTGATGCTTCACACGCCTGGTGACAAAACCGCCAGCTGTTTTTCAGACATGTGGAATAAGTCTTTTACACACACACACACACACACACACACACACACACACACACACACACACACACACACACACAAACTACACACACTTAGCTTATCAGCTACTACCTTTGGATACATTATTTCTTTCCCAGGTTCATTTATATTTGACCAGACACTGTAGAAATCAGTTCAAGTTTAGCTCTTTCTTGCTTTCCAAGAACAGTTTTGACAGGCTAAAGGAAAAAGAAACACACTATTACAGCTTCACTAGATTGCTTATGTCTGTTCGTACTTAGTGAGAACTTACTGTTTGCTAATGACTCTTTGGCAAGCTTGCTAATAGGTTTTTGTAGTCTCAGCTTTGCATAAGCTGTTGCCTGTGGCATTTCCACAAGCTTTGCTTTATGTGCTTTTTCTAGCAGTTGCAGCATTATGAAGAAAGAGAGGGAATGAATGTGACCAGAAAGGCCAGGCAGCGAATAATGAGACTCGCCATCAATGCCAGTGTTAACATTCAGATTTTCTTGGTAATGAAGCAGTCATAACCTTTTTTTACATTTTGAGAACAGATTGGTCACATCCTCTGTCATATTGTATTCTTTTCATTTTTGAAAAAACAAATACATGGTCATTAAAGTGGACAGAAATTAATTTTAAAATTTGGTTGAAACTACCAGAACACAACCTATCAAACTGGATGAGATGTATGTGATTCTTAGAGCAGGTTGTGATTTGTAAGCCACCCTGGTTGCCTGAACTATTTAAATAAAGGAGAGAAAACTTCACAGGGTGCCAACGTCAGTTTGTTGGCTACTTATTTTACATTACAATTATGCAACATAGAGCCTGTGAGCATTTTGTGATAAATAAAGCTTGCGTTTAAGCCATGCTGATATTTGACAACAGAAACAGGGAGATGTTCCAAGATTTGTTTTACATTATACACTTCACTGCAGCTCTCAGTGATGATACACTGAGACGGAGGTGATGGAAAGTGGGCTTCTTAACATCCTCTTCTCTTCAACTCGCTGCCAGGTCTCTTCAGTCTGTGTTAATCTTCCAAATGTTGTAGCGCTTAGAGGAAAGCTAAACACCTCATGGCACTGTAATGCCATTGCTAAGATAAAGTAAATATTTTTGGATTAAATTAAAACAACTTAATTAGGGAATTTATCTAATCAAACACTTCTTACTTTTACTTAGTTTTAGGACCTTGTTTACTGAAAAGGATCTGTTCCTTTCATGAAATAGTGGTAATGTTTGGTGAAAATCTGAAAATAATTAGCTTTATTATTTGTGTATTTATACCAGCAAGATAAGCTCTCTTCCCTGTGTCAGTTAGGACTTATAGCCTAAGTTATAACAACCTGTCTTTATTTTTAGGTGTAACATGCATGTGGGAAGAAAAGGCACTTACTCATTGGCTACAAGAAAACAGAGAAGAAGCCAGCGGCGACAGAAACACACTCATGCACGCAAACATACACACATGCAAACCTTGAAATGGACTGAATGAATTGAGGTAAGACTTGAGATGAATTGATGTGGTTGAGGCCTGATGGGGATTTCATGTGTGTATAAACTCAGATAATGAGCCAGCTGTTAAACTGTTACAATGACCAGATTCAAACGCACGCGGATACACAGTCTGCCAAAAGTCAAGTTATAACAAAGACAATATGTGCAATAAGGCACCATTTAATAAAGAATGCAGCTTTAAAAGAACATTAAAAGAATACCTTGTCTGTTGTATTTTAGTCCCACCATGTCATCTGTCAGACTGACGTGTGTGTCTGTGTATTTGTGCGTGATGTATGTGTGGTTTTCGGGAGAATGAACGTTGGTGCCGTGTTTGATTTCTGATAACGTCACACAAGCAAGAACACTAAAATAATATCAATAATGTGTGTTTTTGGCCACTATTCTCAGCTACAACTGATTCCAGCCTGATGCCTCTGAACTTGTTGGGTGTTCTCAATGTGTGTGTGCACATATTTTTTTATCTGTTTCACTTTGTGCACACCCATGCTTATATTTCAGCAGGCTGATGTGTGTGTGTGTGTATATATGCGGTACATGTACATTCTCAGTATGTGGCTCAGTGCCCACAGCTGCTCAACACTGTAAATCTAGGGTTATTTCTCTGCCTGCAGGTCTGCATTTAGTTAGTCGAGTGCAGAGCGTCAAAGCAAACATTAACCTCAAACCAAACAACAACAACACCAGCCACCACGCCACCGCAAATCCTCTGTCTCCAGCCACACACACTTCACACACCCCTTTTAAAAAGTCAGCTTGATCAAAGACAGACATGTAAAAAAAAGTTTTTAAGGGCACTGGTGGGCTGCAGATGCAAACATGTCTCCTAGAAATTTTGTTTATATACCACTAATTTGCAACAGAAAATGCATTTTGAGAGAAACTAAAAGCCTAATGCTTAACTGGGTTGAAATGACTACTTTGTTAAGGATAGGGGACCTGCCACTGTTATACAAATAAAAATATAGTTAGGGTTATGGAGCGATCGTAATCATGGTTAAAAAAACAACATTGACTGTTAGTTTGAAACTAGAAATGAACACAGGTTTTCTGTGTTTTCTGTGTATTTAAACCGACCTTCCTACAGTACATGGACTTAAGGTCACCAAACTTCCTCCTTGCTTCCGACGGACAAAAGCCATAATTACTACGGGCAGACAAATTTAAGTCATAAAAGTGATTCATTTTTTCAAAGATGATGTTTTGGGGCTTTTCCCTTTATTGTAGTGATAGTGGTTAGACACGAAAGGGGAAGAGAGATGGGGGATGACATGCAGCAAAGGGCCACAGGTCGAATTTGAACCTTGGCCGCTGCAGAACTCAGCCAACATAAGGCAAACGCTCTTACTGGGTGACCTAGAGGCCGCACCATGATTCATTCTTTCAAGAGTGATTTGTAACTTTACAAGAACTCAACATTTTATTCACTGGAAAAAAGAAATTCCCATGTAAAAAAAAAATTGTTTCCCATGTAAACAAGTAAAATAAAAGTAGTATATGAACATCATTTCATGGAGACAGGGCTGGCTTGTGTGTCTGATGAGTCAGTCCTGTGGCTGCATAAGCATTTTTAGGATGTAGGAAACAAGGGTGTAGAAGGCTGTAATGTCCTCACATACCCTCCCAAAAAGCTAAACCTGTGAGCCATCAAAAAAGTATTCTTCCTTACCTAAACAAAGGTTAATTCATTTATTAAGGGTCAGCGCACGCCAAATTGCAATTATCATTACATGGTGTAGCCATAACTCTGGAATACCCCTGCTTTTATTTGCCAAGCTCTTTGCTGGCAAACAGCTCGTCCAAAACAGGCTCATCAGTGAGTCATGAGCAAGAGAAGACTCCCGTCACCCACAGTCAGCGAGCAGTCGCAAAAATCACCAAGAGGTGATGGAGAAATTCAGATTTTATATTCTTTATACTGTTAATTATGGAAGCAGTGCAGTGTTTTGGAGTCTTTTATAAATGGTCTAATAATGAATGAAGCCATGCAATCATCTCACATACACACTCTCTCCTGGCAGTTGTATAAAGTATCTCACTGTGTGTTGTCATCTGGCCAGCCCTAATCCCCAACGTCTTCCGTCACTAAGTTGACCACTGACCTGGGCGACGGCGTGTGTGTGTGTGTGTGGGTGCCAGGTGGGCTGTTGTCATGCAACACACAATGTCTGCAGGTCGGTGTGTGTGTGTGTGTGTGTGTTTGTGTGTGTGTGTCTGTAAAAGGGTTGACTCATATTCACTTTTGGTTTCCATAGTCTCCAGCCCCTCCTCACCCTTGTGTCTCTCACAACAGCCTCACCTCTCCTCCCTCCTGCCCACAATGACTCACTGTGGTCTGTTAGCACTCATACCCTCAAACCTGGGCTGGAGGGTGGGATTGGATGGGTAGTGGTGGGTGGGGGTGATGGGGTGTGGTGCAGGGGTCAGTGGGTGGTTAGCGGGTGTTTCCTTTTGTATTCTGGATGGCTACACATGTATAATTGTGTGTTTAGCGACCTCTGGAAGGCTTTTGCTAGGTGTGGACATTACACACACACACACACACACACACATGGATATGCAGACAAACAGCTGCTGGAACACTTAGTGGTGAAGCCATATTTGCAGAAATCACAGTGACAAGCGGTATTAACCCTAAATGTCAGCGTCATTTTTACTCAGAGAAGTGCAGCACATTATGTGGACCAGGCCAACATTTGGCTTGGCTGTAACCCACAGGAAAGGGAACCTTACTCTGCTTTTCAACTACTTTTAAGTACAGTATATTTAAGTACGTTAAGTTTGATTTTATTATGCATTTTAGCGAGCTTCATTCCACAGTCTGTGTGTTAGTGCACACATGTGTCCATGTATATCCATCACATCCTCATACCTCATACTTAAAGGACATTATAGGTCAGTTTTCAAAGACTCCTAAAACAACACATACGACCATTATATTTGCTGCTGCACCATGGCGATTCAATAATGTAACGGTAATCCTGTGACCCTTCTATTTAAGGTAACGGGCACAGATTTAAACGTAGTGAACATTGTGAAACAAAATAGGTTAAACATTAGGGATTGGATTAAAATGAGTCATGTAAAACTACTCACATCAGGACGTAATGACTACTAATGTCTGTAAAACTTAATTTCAAATTGACAGTTGACTTTTGGTTTCCCATAAGAACCCCAGCCTCATGAGTGAAAGGCTTGTGTTTGTTTCACCTATCTACTGGACTGTTTGGCGCCCTTGTACTTTGTCCACTCACTTCCTTGTTTTCTTTCGCAATAATTATTATAGCCACAAGAGGTGGCCGCCTAACAATTCAACCACATCAATTCATCTCAAGTTGTTATGAACTGTGTATCGCATATGGTTGTTTTATGGGTAAGGTTAGGTGACTGTATATGATTGTAGGAATAATTCACCTTTCATGAGCCATGTGTTGTCAGGGATTTAGACAACCAAAATTGGTAAAGGTGCACCAGGGGGCACTTAACGTTATTGCATCTACTTCCACTCCACGAACGAACCATTTGTCCTCCTTTGACAGAACTCACACTCATGAGTTAATCATATTGTGGTCTAAACCAATCAGGGACAGAGATGGGGCGGGTCTTTGTCTCTGATTGGATGTGGTCCAGATATTCCTGTAGGCCTTCACTGGCCGTGAAATTGAGACCTGAGCACCAGAGAATCAGTTACGGCAATCAGCATCAGCAAAATAAATAAAACAATGAAAAGACATAGACCCATATAGGGTTTTTTGTTCTCCCCAACACTCTCCCCGGTCAATGCTCTGACAACAGCCCAGACATAGAGCTACTTCAGCCACCAGTTTCCCTAGAGCCTGGTAAAATACCAAGCCCTGGTCCTTCGTCGGAGATGGCATCTGACTCAAAGATGGAAGTAGAGCCTATACTGAGCCTGAGCTAAAGACTTAAAATAAAAAGGGAAAAACATGTAATACATTTTGTAAAGACTGGTTAGACCAGTTTCCCTGGTGAAGGTTTAATAAGAAAGAGAACGTAATGCACTGCATTTATTGTGAAGAATGTGGCCAGAGCATGGCAAGTAGCAGTGCATTAGTAAGGGAATCAACAACGTTTGTAATTGAAAAGCTGAAAAAGCACAACATTAAAAAAAAACAACAGTCTCAGTGCAGCTGCCCAGTAATTACAGTTGGCCTTGATTAACAGGTAACATTTATTTGCCATGCTCAGATCTTTATTTTATACTATACAGCTGTCTGACAACAGAAACAACAAAATATGTAAATGAAAACGACTAGATTGTGTTTGACTACGTTGAAATAAAATGTAAGGGATAATAGAGAGCAGGAGGCAGAACAGAACGGAGGTTTAACCAACTGTAATCAAAGCTGAGTCTGTTTCTATATAAAATGTTTGTGTCTGTGTGTGGATGTGGCCTCAGGTTGGTATCACAGTGACTCAATTAACACTTTCAAAGCCGCTTAGCAGGACCAAACTAGCCAAAGGGCTTTGACACACAAGCACACTTGAGTCTCCACGCTGCTGAAACAGACACAGAAACGTGCACTGACTCAGTATAGAGAAATTCTTATCACCATCAGAGCACAGAGACTTAGCCTGGTCCTAGGACCCAACAGTTCTAGTAGTTCCCTCCAGAGCAAGCAACAGTGTGACAGTGGTGAGGATAAACTCCCTTTTAGGAAGAAACCTCGGACAGACCCAGGCTCTTGGTAGGCGGTGTCTGACGGCCGGTTGGGGTCTAAATGAATAGGGACAATAATGGTGACAGTAAAAGATAATGGAACAATGACTAAAAATAGTTTGTAGTAGTTCATGGCGTTGCAGGGCACTGCACGGCATTACAAGGCACAGCAGAGCGTAGCAGGATGTAACAGGGCATCGCAGGACGTGTAGCAGGACCACGACGACAGCTGCAACCATGATTTTGGAGCCTCCCTGATCCAAGGAAACATGCTGGCAGAAAAAGAACATAAGGACTCCGTGGAATGACTCCCCAGAGCTAGGTTAGTAACAGGCATTTCTGGCACATGGATGCACACAAATGGAAAGCTAAAGGAGCTCAGTGTGTCAAAGGAAGTCCACCAGCAGTCTAAAACTATTACAGCATAAGTAAGAAAGACAGGTCAAAAAGAGTTGCCTGGTCAGGCTGTTCTGCCCTGCCTCTCTCTAGTTTTATCATATTATTGATTAAATTGTAGATGAATCTGAATCTGATGCAACCCATCACTCCCTAACTATAAGCTTTATCAAAGAGGAGAGTTTTAAGTTTATTCTTGAATGTGGTGATCGTGGTCCCCTGAACCCAGACCGGAAGCTGATTCCACAGTAGTAGTTGTCAGAACATGCGCTGCAGCATTCTGGATCAGCTGTAGAGTCTTAAGGGACTTATTTGAGCATCCTGATAATAAAGAATTACAGTAGGCCAGCCTGGAAGTAACAAATGCATGGACTAGTTTTTCAGCATCGTTTTGAGACTGGATGTTGCTAATTTTGGCAATGTAATGAAGATGAAAAAAGGCTGTTCTTGAGGTTTGTTTTAGATGGGCGTTAAAGGATATATCCTGATCAAATATATCTGCTCAATTTTTGACAGTAGTGCTGCAGACCAGGGCAATACCATCCAGGGTAGATATATTCCTAGATAATGAAGTTTTGAGTTGTTTAGGGCCAAGCACAATAACTTCAGTTTTGTCTGAGTTTAACATCAGAAAATTGTAGGTCATCCATGATTTTATATCATTTAGGCATGCTTGAAGTTTAGCTAACTTTCTGGTTTTGTCTGACTTGTTTGATAGATCAATTGGGTGTCATCCGCATAATAATGATAATTGAGTGTTTCCTAATAATATTGCAGAGAGGAAGCATATAATTGAATTAGTCCAAGCACTGAGCCTTGTGGAACACCATGGCAAACTTTAGCGTACTTGGAGGATTTAGTTGACATTAACAAATTGAGATTGATCGGATAAATATGACTTAAATCAACTTGCGTGCGATTCCTTTAATGCCAGCTAAATGTTCCAGTCTCTGTAACAGGATGGTATGGTTAATGGTGACAAATGCAGCACTAAGATCTAGTAAAACAAGTACAGAGACAAGTCCTTTGTCTGCAGCAGTTAGAAGGTCATTAGTAATTTTCACCATTACCGTCTCTGTGCTATGATGCTTCCTAAATCCTGACTGAAAGTCCTTAAGTAAACTATTGCTATGTAGAAAATTACATAACTGATCTCAAGGATTTTGTTGAGAAAGGGAAGATTAGATATAGGTCTATAGTTTGCTAAGACCTCTGGGTCAAGGGATGGTTTTGCAGAAGAGGTTTTATCATAGCTACTTTAAATGACCGCTGTACATAACCTGTAAATGGAGACATATTGAGCGTGGCTACAGTGCTGAAAAGAAACCTTGGTTGTTCTTATTTTCTTCTATAGGTGATGAGTAATAGTCTGATCTGGCATTTCTGAGGGCCTTCCTATACATTTTCAGACTGTCTTGCCAATCTAAACGAGATTCATCCAGTTTGGTGGAAGGCCATTTACTTTCAACTTTTGAGTGTTATTATGACTGGGAGGAGTGTCTTCATTTAGACTAACATGTTCTTCATGGCCCAGCCATGTTTCAGTAAGACAGAATAGATCAATTTGATTATCTGATATCAGATCATTTACTAGTCCTGCTTTAGAAGACAGAGATCTAATATTTAATAGTCTGCATCTAATTTTCCTGTTTTATCATTGCAGTGGTAGTTTTAATTCCAATTAGGTTCTTAAGTATAGCCCCTCTTTTGTTTACCTTTGATTTAACCAATCTGAGTCGCAGGACAGACACCGTGGTCATTAGACCATGAGTGGGCGACTGACCCAGTGGAAGCACAGAGGAGCGCATTGCACTGCACCTCTGATTACTAACATCAGACTTGGATTGTCATGGTTTATGGCCAATAATAGACTCTGTCAGACTTTTTTATGAGAGCGGCTCCGTCTGTAACAGCATGTGATCTAATCGTGCCTACATTAGACTTGCTTATACAACATAATGAACAGCTTTAAGGAATACCAGAGTTGAAAGAAAATACTTTTGGCAGTTTGACAAACATCAACCACCATGTACGTACTAGTGCTAATTATATCATTCTCTTGTGTCAAACTCTCTTTCCCTGTCTATATTTTCCTCCGATCTTAACCTGACTCCAACCGCAGAGGGGAGAAACGCTATTCAAGAGAGGAACAAGCTTGTCATGGCATGGTAACTGGTCAGAATGTGTGTTTTCTTCTAATATGTGTACTGTGTGTAATGATGTATCCTAATACAGTATTTCTTGGGGAGTCAATGCACTAGAGCAGAGAAAAGGTGCATTTCATTTTTGTTCTGTGGACCAGCTGAACTGTGGAGACAACCTGCCATAGTGAACCTGCAACACATATTTGTTTGCAGCCCAACAAAATCTTGACATGTGTTCTCGAGCACCCAAGGTCGAATAAGCTGTGTTCACGTATGTGTGCTCATTGTTTTTGTGTCAGATGAGCTGTTAGCGGCGACAAGGCTACAGTGGGGAAACTGGTACACTAATGACATGTGACAAGGGCATGTAGAGTTGACCCAGTCTCAAACTTTCTCTCCTTTTTCTCTCTTTTTCACATCATTTTCTCCGTCTGTCTCTGAGCTTAGTTGACAGCAGTTGTGTGGAAGGAAAACCCTCCGGTGTTGTTTTTCCATGTCACTCTGAACCACTGTCATCCAGCCTCGGCCACTCTTGCCAATAGTCTCCAGCCGTGATTCCTTTAACATGCTTTTGGCAGGGATTCCGCACAATACTCCAGCAATGTGAATCTAATGACCTGCTGGTGCCATAGATTTTAAAGCGAGCTATGCGGCTCTTGCTCTGATTTGAAATGAGTTAATTAGCTCTGTAGTCTAAGCAGAGGAATGTAAGTAATGATTAGGAGAAATGTGTGTGTGTGTGTGTGTGTGTGTGTGTGTGTGTGTGTGTGTGTGTGTGTGTGTGTGTGTGTGGATGGGGCTACTGTGTATAAAAGAGCTGAGCAGATGAAAACTAAGAGGATGTGAACCGAACAGAGAACAGGAAGAGGGTCAAACAGAGTGTGATGTGTTTGTGTGTGTCTTAGTGGGGAGAAAGGGTATGATAATTAGCCCGTTAATCATCTGGTTTAAATTACTGACGGAGTCCTAAAAGCCTTCAGGTTAGTCACCTCTGTGTGTGTGTGTGTGTGTGTGTGTGTGTGTGTGTGTGTGTGTGTACAGGTATGCTATGAGTACCCCTGCACAGTTGGTGACCCCATAAAGTCCAGCCTGCAGGAGAACAGTTCTCCACAGCCATGAATCAACATCTCAACCAACTGTCATAAAGATCCTGACAGATCGCTGATCTACGCTGCAACAGCAGATTCATGCCCATTCTTATTCTACAAAGCTACGACCCACATACTCTATAAAACCTCTCGCAGAGTGCCCCTAACAAGCTGACTGGCCACCACTGGAGAGTTTTGAGTTCGCTGTCAGCAGCAGCGGTAGAAGTTTCACTTTATAGCGTTTACTCCAAAGTGTCCTGATATCGAGTTGCAGCCATCCACTATCCACATCTTAACTGTCTGAACTACAAATCTGTTCCTCCCCTCCTCTGTTATTGTGATTTATTTTATGCTTTTTTTACCTCATCTTACATTAACTAAAACCCACAATATTTTCATTCTATATCCATATCCATACTGCAATCCATTCAGGTTTTAAATGGTTTATTTTACTTAAGAAGTAGAATTGTCTTAACACCTAAAAGAACATGTACATTACTTTTTCAGTTTTTCCTGAAAAATAAGAGGTAAATGTTTTTTCTTTGGACAGCAATGAATGACACATGGAAAAAAAATGCATTAGTTAACAAATTAGTCATAGCCTGTATGTGTGTGTGTGTGTGTGTGTGTGTGTGTGTGTGTATGTATATATATATATATATATATATATATATATACATAAAAATAAAAGGAAAAAAATGAAAAATTCAACTAGAGTAATTGGATAGTGGACAGCAGTGTATACAAATATATTGCACTTGTACCAGTTTCCTCTATGTTGAATTTATTGAAATATCTTCCGCCATGCCATCAGAAATAGGGCAGATGTACAATGTAGCCTAGTTGCAGTTGTCTTTTAAATTATCCTGCCGACATAATGCAATAACCTTGTTTTTTGTGATCACAAATATTCATAGTTTGATTATTATCATATATAATAACAACATTATTATTATTATGAACATTACATAGAAGAATTTCAATTTACCATCTGTGTGAGGCAAACTTCAGTGCTTACACAGCGCAGAAAAGTTTTTTCTGGGAGGCCGCTAGAGTAGAAGTCAAAATGAAGTAAAGTTACTAGTTGACTACTAGTCCAATTAAAACCTTCTCAGCCAAGCAAAGCATAATACTGATGTGAACAATAAAATAACACCTGGACTGTTATAACCCGCAGATTGTCAGGTCCTGGAAGGCCTTCTTTGCCTTTTTGCCCCACAGGCTATACTGTTTTAGAACATCATTGGTTGTCACTCGCCGTAGCATGCGACAGATGGCAGTACATCCGGTTGAACCTCCAAGGCTTGTCAGGAAAAGTTGCTGTAAAACATAGAAACACAAATTATACAAGTAGAACAAAGTGGAGAGCTTGTATAACCTCATTTTGTAAGAGAAGTCAGTTCAGTTATAATATAATTGCAATTATATAGTGTTAATCTTAGGGTAGGGTAGGGCAGGACTACGGCCACTTAATTACCATTTAGTTCCTCCTCTCCTGTCGAACAGTTGCAGCTCTGTGACTGGGAGCTGACAGGGAGCTCCTTAAGAGCATGAGCAGCTCATCCATCTTCTCCTCAAATGCATCCATCCGCTGTGGCATGCGGGTAACGGATGTCCTCATGGCTATGGAAAAACATATGGTGTTAGTTTTGTTGTTATACATTATATACTTATGTGAACAACTTAAGGTTGTTATAATTGGATGGCCCGCATCTTTAGAGCCACCTACCTTTGTGTGATGATGTTCTGCTGTTAACAACAACAAAAAAGTTAAAGTTTCTCTCAAGTTCCTTGTCATGCAATTGTATTTAATTGGAAAAATTCAAAGCCACTGTACCGTCAACTGGGTCCTAAGCTGAAGTGGCAGGCCAAGCTTGTGTTACAATAGACCCATCCAGCTCTGGGCCTGTGAGATGTTGACTCATCTAAAAAAAGTAGATTGGACAGTTCATTTATGGTAGGTTTCTTGCACATTCCATTGCAAAAGATGAACCTATGCAGTTACGTTTAGACAATCACTTGTCTTGCAACTTACATGCAGGTGGTTGGAGGCAATGACGTCTGCTGACCTGAAAGGAAGACACACACATCAGAACAGTCAAATGGTATGCACCAGGTTAAATGTAGTTCAATGGCCGGAAATAGGACTGTTTCCTAAATGCATGCATAATGTTAACTTACGGACAGGGATTCGAGACACACACCCCATAATGGAATGCATTCTTGTTTGTGGAACGGATTCATCTGAAATAAAAGACCATACAATTTGTACTGATTGCAAAAAGAATATTTGAACGCATACAGTCAGTGTAAACGTATGTGACAGGATTTCTGAATTGTAGCCCAGAGACTTTCCAATAGGGAGACACAGCATCCACAGAAATGCATGGGGTTAGTTTGTTAAGCCAGTATTGCAGCTGTGTAGCCTACACATATTACGTCCCTTCCTGTATGCTTTCACCTTCACTTAGCTTGCCGATAACTGCCTAAAGTGCGTTGCAAGATGGCCGCCGATCGACATGCCTAAAGGACTTTGATTGTGCTGGCTTTATTTATGTACCGTACACTACAACTAATAAAAAATTATATCTTATTTGTAACAAGAACGCAAGCATGTTAACACGATGATACAAAACATACAATGCGACAAAGTAGACACGTCGTGCACAGCAGCAAACAAAGTACAAGATATATGCAATCCATTTAAAGCACAACTCTCGCCTCGCCTTTGAATGGGAGTGGTAGGGGCCCTTCTATGATAGCATCAAAATCAACATTTTTTAAAACACTAAGAAGGCTCGACACAACATGAGACTTTGCTCCAAGTCTCACCTGGGGCTCAACACATGAACTCAGCATTGAAAACATTGTTTAGTGCACAAAGAGTTGACTAAAAAGAAAAGATTTTGAGCAACTTACTGCTTGACTAGCATAGCAAGATGGCAACGAGGGGGGAAAAACTTCTACTAAAGTGAGTTGTTCACTTCAGCCAAACTTTTCTTTTTGGTCAACCTGATCAGAACCGGAATATAACAAAGCCATACGAGGGAAAGAGTTTAATGTTAAACCACAAACCCTCTCATTACAAACCACAACACCAATAAACTGTAAAGTATTTCACATACTTTTTGTGAGCTTGCGAAGCTGTGCAGCGGGTCGGTCCTGTAGCGTTGTCTTCATCACAGAATACTTGAATCGGTCACCTCAGAGCAGAGGCCCCCTTACTGGTGTGGGGGTGTAATGGTTTGGTTTGTAAACTGAATTAAAGAAGTGAATTTTCTTAGTTGTGAAAATTGTTCTATTGATAGATTCTTATTTTAAGTATTTTCACTAACACAGTTAATAAACCGAAGTCAAACACAAAAGTATTGTTTTAAGCTAAATTGATATCAGCCTTAAAATAAATGGATTCTCTTGCTATGCTGTTTATCTTACTTAGATTTTATAAGTCCAATCATTTTTGAGTGAATCTAAATCAAGTGATTGCAAACCTTTATGCTACTTCAAAAACTCATAACAACCAAAAACAACCAAATGTTGTGTGGAGGTACAGTGCAACCACAGGGGAACGTTACAGTTGGTTGGTTCTCTTAACATTTAGCGTTATCTACTCTAAATAGCGTAATTTTGACAAACAAGCTAAAACAAAAGCTGTCGGATTTTAGTCTAGCTGTTTATCTTAGTTTGCCACAAATCTTGAAATTTGAACAAATATTTGTAAACTTAACTGCTGGCTAAACTAACCATCATTTCAGCTGGATCATCTATGGATGTAGCCTATTATAAGACCAAAGCAGACCAACGTGGCTACTTAATATGCACGTGAATGTCACCCTTTTTATGTTCAAGTCCTCATTCTTGATAATGATGCTGGTTGTATTCTGGCTCAAAATATAATTGAGGACCGCTGACCTAGGACTAAGAATAAATTAAGTAAATTTTTTAGGATTGACATTGATGAAAATATAATGATATGTACTCTCACTGACCACGATATTAGGAATACCAGTGGGATGAGAAATAGTATTGTTTTTTACAATGCTCGACCTGTTCAGACATACCTCACCCCACTGCTAAAAAAGATCCTAAAGGAAACACTGAGTTGTTATGGTCTGCTTAAGAACTATGAATCGTAATTTCATAATTGATTCCGTAGATGATGTGTAAGCAAGTGAACAAGGTGTAGGACATGAACCCGACCTGGGTCACCAAACGTTGGGCCAAGCAGCAGCTTCAAAGCGCTGTTTGGTTGTCACAACTAGAATGCGGAAAAAGTGCTAGAAAAGAAAGAAACTTGGCATATACATTTTAACCAGTTCTTTTACTTTATGGTATTTATATTACAAATTTATGTAACATATTTCTGTTACTGTGCTATTTTATTCATGCTGAGGTTTGTGGTGCAGTGGATCCATGCACACTGTCACCTGCCCTGGACACACTTACATAAGCCCCCTTCTCCTCCTCCTGAGTCAGGTTGGCTTGGCTCTCCCTCACGCTGGACTCAGTTTCCACATTACACTTTGAAAATAAATGGCATTACATCGTTGGGTTCAAACTGCTTATTGTGCTGAATTTGGACTGACACTGACATGCATGTTTTGGTGGATGATGTGGCGCCATCTCTCTTCTCTTAAATTCCACTTTGATATCAGACCTTTTTTTTTTTATTTCTGCCATTGTTCGTTGCATTCAACACCCTGTCACCATTTACCACTCCACAGATTTTCTTCTATTGCTGATCCCAGATCCAAATAGAATATTTTTTTCCTTGCCTCCACCTCCGTGATCAGAACTATAATTGCACAGATGTTTTTCTTCCTGTTTTGCAGCAGGATTTACTGTTGTGATTGGACAAAGAATGACGTCAGGGGCGCATCTATAGTCATTTGCATAGTAATTTATGGGAGGAGGCAAGGCGGGGTCAGTGGCTTGTTGACATCCGTTCAATTTCACATTGATTGTGATGTATATAGGAAAGGTGGGCAGGACCTGATGTACGGCCTGTTTTAAATGTGGAAATTTACACACTATTCAAGTTTTGTGCATACACCATATTTAAGTATGAATGGCCCCTGGTCTCTTTCTGTAAATGCACTGGTAGCTCTGAATAAAGCTAGAAGGACAATTAAAGTAAAAAACACCAAGTCTGAATGAGAAACAGCCATCCCTTTACCAGACAGATGAAGCCTGCAATATTACATATCACATGTCTAAAAATGGCTTCAAGCTAGATGTTGCACTTTGCAGAAATTCATCTGATGAGGTAGACTACTAAACGGTTCCTGCAGGTCAGGTGTGTCTGAATCTGGAGACGGAGGTGAGCTATTTTAGTATCTGTCACTCACCCCCACATGATCCACCACTTCACCCCTCAGTAACAGTAGCTCTAGTATTAGCAGCTGTAATGTTCTGAACAACACTTTCACATCTGGAGCTGCCTCAGGACGAGACACTGAAGTTAACTGGTGTTGGCAGGCCTTTTTGACTGGTCATTGGCGCGCTTGCGTGTGTGTGATCACTAGAATGTGTGTGTGTGTGTGTGTATGTGTGTGTACTCCCCTCACCTTGCTGTGGGCAAGTCATTACAGTGAGAGTTGAAGGGGCGGGCTGTGAGGTCACACGCCCGAACACCCACACAGCTCCTTCTCGAGGCATCTCGAGGTCAGCGGCAGTGTTTCCCTGTTTTGGCGGCAGTGAGGAAACGGGAGGATCAGACTTGGAGAGGAATTACAGGACTTGATATAGGTCTTTGAGGGGAGGAAGGCAGAAGAAGGGTGGGCGACTGGAAGGCACTGACACAGGTATGATATGAAGGGAGGAAGAGTTTAGCAGAGGAGGTGGTGAACAAAACTTGGGTGGAGTTTGTTTAAGATGGATGGCTTGTTTTGTTTTTATCCCAGTGGGAACACCTGTGGCTTGAGCAAGACCAACAAATGTGGAGAGTAAACCAAGCTGGGTTATTAATCTAGGAGATGTCTCACATGCTCTTTCTAAACTTAATTTATTTTGTTTAGTCATAACCAGGGTGAAAACGCCTCATATAAAGACTTTGTGAAATGCAGGTTTGTCTGATGCAAAATGAGAGTTTTAGCTTAAAGCTATCACCGTTTTTTAAAAAGTATGCGTAGCAAATGACAAGCTCACCTCCCTGCAACACAAATCTAACGCACCCTTTTGATCATGGGGTGAACTTAAGCTGTCAGGGTACTGCTCAGTCTTTTGTACTGCCATTTGCGTGATTCATCGCTCTTTGGCGACAGGCTTTTCATCAACAGATACAAGATAACAGCAAACCTCTTTTTTTCGTTTCTTCAGGTCAGAACTTTCAAATACAACCTTAATCTGCTCCTCTCGCTCCTCCTAGATCTGTTTTCTCCATCACCTCCCTGTTCTGTAGGAATCTGTCGAGGATATTATTAATGCGATAAAGACTTTGCGCTTCCTCCTCCTCTGGCCTGTAATAAAAAACTCTGTGTAAACACAGCAGAGTAGTCCAGATCAGACACTACGCAGATCCCTGCCTTGTTCCCTGATTAACATCTCTGGCTTGTCCTGCTTGGTTGAAACCTAAGGCCCAGCGGTGTTTTATTCATCACAAATGGATGAATGATTAACACATAGGCTTTTTGGACTGTATTTCTGAAACATACATGCCTGCAGCCATGCACACACACACACACACACACACACACACACACACACACACACACACACACACACACACACACACACACACACACACACACACACCTACACACACACACACACACACACACACACACACACATGCACACACATGCACCTAAGGACACTGGCATAGAAAAGTGAATGAATGCCAGATACACAAAAATATGAACCTCAGACATACACAAAGGCCATCTGTGACAACAGCAGAGGTCTTTTGTGTTTAATCTGTAGACAGACATGTGTGATGCTTTTCCAGTGAGACATACCTTCACAGTCTGGATCAAAGATCTCCTATTTACTTCGTTGGGTTGGAGAAAGCTAATGGACCTGATAATAATGTTTAAAATTATTGTGGTTATTTTTCCATTTTTCTATTTAATATTCTCTGTTTTTGCCAGGATTCTCTTGCTGCACCTGGCAAAAATATGTTTCCTAGCTCAGTTCCTCAACTCTTAAAGATGTGACTGATGTTATGCTAGGCAATTTAGGAATGGGATTTGTGTGTGTGTGTGTGTGTGTGTGTGTGTGTGTGTGTGTGTGGTGTGTGTGTTTGGTGTGTGTTTGTCTGTGTGCCTGTGTGTACGTACATACAGAAGAGGTACATTGCTGTGAAGCCCCAACATTCCTAAGTGACACCGTTCCCACAACTTTGCCCAAAAAAACCAAGCGTCATATCCCTTCTGCCCTTCTAAGGACAACTCTTCACTCTTGGATGAACGGAAGCAGACGTGTGAATGTAGAACTTAAAAAAATAAAGGCAATTTTTTTATGGGACAAAGAAACCTTTGAGTCAACAGAAGTTCATTCTTTTTACCTGAAAGTTAGAGGGGGAAATGTTTGGGTCATGTCAAAGTCTGTGTTGTTCTTACTGCATGACTTTGCTACGTACGTTTTGATCCAAAGAGCACCTGACCATGTGAATAATGATATGTCAAGAGGATACATTGGCCTGCTTTATTAATCATTTAAGGGGGAACACCAGTCAAGGGGAGGAATTTATATTATTATGTGGTTTATTCTAATGTCCATATACAATTTAAGCATATCTTAACAGAAAATAAAATTTCCCAAAGAGCCAGTCTGTGAATGTATGTATAAATGTACTTTGTTCAAGAATGGAAGTAAGTGTATTCAAGTACTATTCTATAACATTTTACATGGACTTTACTTGACTTCACCACTGATTGCTGTAGTTACTATTTAGAGTGGTGGGCAAAAATGGACGAACAAATCTTTTTAAACAACTCTGTTTGGTGTGTCCGGTACCAGTGTTGGGCGAGTTACTAGTTACGTCTTCCAAAAACTAAATTAGATACTCAGTTACAAATTATAAAAGTAACTTGTTACATCAGAAAGTAACTAATGCGTTACTTTCAAGTCAATTTTTAAAAGCTCAAATGTGACCCCACCTCCATCCCTCTTTAACGGAAAATAAAATACATGTGAATGTTCAATTATTTATGATAAATCTGAATATTATAATGAAATGGACACTTAATACAATACATTATTAACATAAACAATGTACAAACATCTAAACTATTTCAATGAGTGAGACTAACCTCCAATCAAATGCCATGTCCATTATGTCTAATGGATCGATACAAATATGTTTTGGAACTTTTGATATTTATTGCCCCTCATCAGGCCACAACTGGGCCAAATTAAATAATGCTTGTTAAGCACTGTAGTAAAAATATATAACAAATATGTACAATCTTTGTAGTGCAAATAAGGTAAGTGGCCTGTGCGTCGAGCCGGCGTGTGTGTATTTGTATGTGGGTGATAGAGCGAGAGAAGTGAGAGAGTGACAGAGATTAGCTTCGGAGCGAGTAGCCACTCTAGAGTCATAGGTTATAGGTGCCTATGTTTTCTGACCATGGTGGAAAATCTTTAGCAGGAAAAGTTACCCCCCCTCGCCGCGATTTCATGACGCCATACCTGTCTCTCGTTGACTGACTCGCTTGTGTTGTTCGTTGTCTGTCCGACTGCTTTCAAACACCCGCCCAACTCTCCCTCTGATTGGCTTACCATGCAATTTTACTCAACCTCAGCCAATCGTCAGCATTATGCACTTGTCACGTGCACAGCCCACTAACCAAGGAAGAAAAAAAGTCTTTGTCTCTTGGCTCAGAGAACTAGTTGGTCTACTAGTTGGTCGAGTGGGCGTCTTTGTCTCTAACAAGGGTGTCAATGAGTGACTCAAGTCCAGAAAACCTGGTAGTTACTCCCTGAACGAGATCAAACAAACCGTTTTCTCGAACTGGGACATATTTTGGTCATTGACATTTGTAACAGTGTATTGAGCTGACATAGCCTACCTTCATACAAGTGGGATGCTGAATCAATGCATTCAAATTTATATTTTATCTTTTTTGATGTAAATGTATACATGATGACTTATAATGCATTGAATGCTAGCTATCCTACTAGTTGCTGAATGTGCATGGACTATTACGGAGTGTCACAGAGATACTGACATCATATTTTGCAAAAAGTTTAAAAACTTGGAAGGTACAATACATTTACATGTATCATCTTGAATGAACTGAGTCTTAAAAAAAAAATCCACCCATCACTACTAGTTAGTTTACAGTTAATGCACTAGCATATTATCAGCTTCAATCAGTTGCTATCCTGTTACAATAGGAGCTAAAAACATCCCTAAAACAACAGCCCTGCAATAAATCATACTTTTATTATAATATCATAATTAACATTAAAAAATGGACCATTTTGCATGCAGTAATGAGTTCTTTTACCTTTCATTATGAATAACTAAAGCTGACAATACTAGCGTAACATACTAGATGCCAACCTGTTCTCACTCCCAAAGTATAAAATATGGACCTTTGAACAGTGGCTGTCAGCGTCTGATGCAATGAAAAAAGCACCCTTTGGCGTGTGTGTAGAACATACTGGGGAGAGCAGCATCTAGACAAGATTTGGCGAGTAGTATGTAAGGGGAAAATTCCATGTTGGGAGGTTGGGCGGGGCGGTAGATAGGTCAAACACAGGACTTTCACCCAGGATGGCGGGGTTCGTGTCCCGCGTGTGTCCTTAACTGTCCTATTATGGCTGCATGTCACTGAACCGTAAGCCCACTCACAACCTTTTCCTAAACCCAACCGTCCCATTTCCACGAGTCACAGAACCGTAAGCCTATCCACGAGCATTACCCAGAAAATAATCTTTTGGCCCCCTTGGATCATCCAGTGTTTTGCCAAGTTTGAATCACATGATTTTCTAGTGCGGCTCACAGAAAATAATTTATTTAAATTCTGTATGTTCCTTTTGTTTTCAACTACTTTCGACAGTAGTGAGACAACATCATTACACAACAGTTTAAGACATTTTGTTACATTAAAAAAACGTAACAATCCAATGCTACAAGAATGAGGATTTTAAGGCTTTGTCAAGGTTGTTAATCTAAAGTAACGATTACTGTAAGTTGTTTTCCTCTAAAATCAAACTCTATCTCAGTGTGTCTCTTTACCACCCAGAAAATTATACTTTTTGCTTCTCAGAATAATCATTAGTCATTTCCTGACTTTATTGTAAAGGCAGCTGTTCTTGAGTGTATGTGTGTGTTAGAATGGCAGCAGATGATAGCTCTGGTTAACGATACTCCTGTGTACCTCAATGCATGTGCACACACACATTCTCACCCTCTCTCTCACACACACTCCCATTTCTTTCCATCCGATGTGACCGTCCAAGTGATAGAAGGTGCCAATAGCCTTAAAACCACAGGAAAATTGCATTTCAGATTCATAAATTCAATAGTAATATGAATAACAGCAGATTGGAGGCAGGGAGCAAATTGTTTTCCCAACGACGGCAAAAACCAAACTAAATGTAAAGATAATGACTTTTTCCACAGTCTAACCACTTTAAATTGCATCTCAACTTACCAGAAAAATAGGCAGTTAAAATAAAGTTGCACTTGAACCTGGTACATGGTAATTTCATTTTTAATGGGTTACTCCCTAGAGTGTCTTCAAATTATTCAGTGGTCAGTAAATGTGAGTGGTGAGGAAAGAGAAGAGTGAGAGAAGGCTGTTTGTGGCCAGCTTATTTGCCTCACTTTTGAAGCAGAACAGTGACTTTGCGTTAGCCGCGTCTGTTCCCTGGTCTTGTCTGGGAAAGTGCACGAGTGCACATTCTCTAGCGGGCGTACACACACACACACACACACACACACACACACACACACACACACACACACACACACACACACACACACACACACACACACTTGGACAACGTTTGAGACAAGCAGTAAGTTACTTGGCGGTAGTGGTTGTTCTCATAACATAGTTTCATTGCTGGCATTTTTCTGTGGTTCTAAATCTGGGTCCATGTTTGTTGATACAGAGGGTGGAATGAAAATGTGCATTATTGCCTGTGTGTGTGTGTGTGTGTGTGTGTGTGTGTGTGTGTGTGTGTGTGTGTGTGTGTGTGTGTGTGTGTGTCGGCTTTATTTATTTGAACAAACTAATGCTTCGATCAACAGGAACTTTTATGGATGTTATTCCCTTTGAATGTCTTTCTCTTCCTCCTGCTCACTGTGTCCCCACATCTTTGGTTCTCTCTCAGCTCACTGCTTTACAGTAATCAGGTGTCTGTGTGGCACTCTAAAACAGAGGGACAGAAACCGACACAGCTTTCACCTGTCAATCCTTATAGTATTAAAATGTAAATCAAGTTTTAAAGGAATTGTTTGACATTTTGGTGTTCTTGTTAAGTATTGGATGACTGATTGGATGAAAAATAATTCATCACCTTTTGCCCTCAATGGTTCACCTTTAAACGCAGTAGCATTAGAAAGAACGACAAGACCTGACATATACTTAGACTGCTTCTATCCTATAGACCTTCAACAATTATTGTCTAAGGTCTCTTCAGCTAAGCCATCGACCTGTCTCTTAGACCCCATTCAAATAAGGCTACTTAAAGAAGCGTTACCCATGGTTAACACTCCATTACTAGACATGAGCAATATGTCTCCATTAACGGAGATGCGGTCATTTGAAATAGCTGTGATAAAAACTCTCCTGAAAAAACCCTCCCTCAACCCTGAGGTCTAAGCAAACTATAGACCTATATCTAATCTTCCCTTTCTCTCCAAGATCCTTGAAAACGTAGTCGACCCAATTATATCTATCAATCAAGCCAGATGAAACCAGACAGTTAGTAAAACTTCAACCGTGCATAAATGATATAAAATCAAGGATGACCTACAATTTTCTGTTGTTAAATTCAGACAAAAGTGAAGTTATTGTGCTTGGCCCTAAACACCTCCAAATGTCATTATCTAAAGATGTACAGTATCTACTCTGGATGGTATTGCCCTGGTTTGCAGCACTACTGTCAGAAATCTAGGACTTATTTTTGATCAGGATATATCCTATAACGCCAACTAAAACAAACCTCAAGAACAGCCTTTTTTTCATCTTCGTAACATTGCCAAAATTAGGAATATCCTGTCTCAAAACGATGCTGAAAAACTAGTCCATGCATTTGTTACTTCCAGGCTGGCCTACTGTAATTCTTTTCTATCAGGATGCTCAAATAAGTCCCTTAAGACTCCACAGCTGATCCAGAATGCTGCAGCACATGTTCTCACAAGAACTAAGAACTTCTCTGCATTTCTTTCCTGTAAAATCCAGGATTGAATTTAAAATCCTTCTCCTGACCTACAAAGCTCTAAATGGTCAAGCACCATCTTATCTTGAAGAGCTCTTAGTGCCTTATTGTCCCAGTAGAGCACTGCG
Organism: Percina caprodes; assembly: GCA_013375575.1. Taxonomy (NCBI): domain Eukaryota; kingdom Metazoa; phylum Chordata; class Actinopteri; order Perciformes; family Percidae; genus Percina; species Percina caprodes. The sequence goes on along the minus strand of JABXJD010000011.1, from coordinate 409,140 downwards.
CTCCCAGAATGCAGAGTTACTTGTGATTCCTAGAGTCTCTAAAAGAAGAATGGGAGCCAGAGCCTATCAGACTCCTCTACTGTGGAATCAGCTTCCGGTCTGCGTTCAGGAGGCAGACACCGTCACCACATTTAAGAGTCAACTTAAAGTAAAACTCTCCTCTTTGATAAAGCTTATAGTTAGGGAGTGATAAGTCACAGCGTCCGCCTAACCCGGCCCACCTGCTTCTCGTCATACTCATCAGATTCATCTACCATTTAATCAATAATATAATAAAACTAGAGAGAGGCAGGGCAGTACAGCCCGACCAGGCTGCTCTCTTTACCCTGTCTCTCTTACTTATGCTGTAATAGTTTTAGACTGCTGGTGGACTTCCTTTGACACACTGAGCTCCTTTAGCTTTCCATTTGTGTGCATCCATGTTCCAGAAATACCTGTTACTAACCTAGATCTGGGGAGTCATGTTTTTTTCCCCCAGCATGTTTCCATGGATCAGGGAGGCTCCAAAATCATGGTTGCGGTTGTCGCCGTGGTCCTGCTAGACGTCTTGCAATGCCCTGTTACATCCTGCTACGCTCTGCGGTACCCTGCTGTGTCCTGCTGTGCCTTGTAATGCGGTCCAGTGCCCTACTATGCCATGAACGACTACAAACTAATATTATTAGTCACTGTTCCATTATCTTTTATGTTGACTGTTATTGCCACTCTTCATTTCAACCCCAACCGCCCCGTCAGACACCCCTTACCAAGAGCTTGGGTCTGTCCCAGGTTTTTTCCTAAAAGGGAGTTTTCCTCGCCACTGTTGCTTGCTCTGGAGGGAACTACTAGAACTGTTGGGTCCAAATTATAGAGGGTGGTCTAGACCTTCTATATCTGTAAAGTATCTGTAAACTGTATATCTATAAAGAGATAACTCTTGTTATGAATTAATACTATAAATAATAATAATAAATTGATGAGAAGATTGACACCACTCTATGTAAATTAAATATAGCCAGGAGGTGATTAGCATAGCTTAGCATAAAGACTGGAGGCAGAGGGATACAGCTAGCCTGGCTATGTTCTATGCTAAAAACTACACCTATCAGCCCATCACAACTTTACTAATCATCACTTTATAAAATGTTGGTGTGATTAATACACAAATCAAAATGAGAAAAACAACAAGTTGTGGTTTAATGAACGAGCTAAAACAAGTAAAATAAAGAAATGCTGCTAGGCATGTTTTTTTCTTCCCATATTCCCTCAGACTCTCAATTTACGCACACACTCAAAACAGAATTCCCATAAATTCATAAGATAGTCCCCATATCTAATCCCAGGCCAATGGGGAGACAAAGGATTCTGTTCTCTCTAAGGCCACCATGCTAATCTGCACTCCTAACTACAAAGGCACTCCAGCAGACTGCTCCCTGCTTCTACTGGGATTATCATTCACATATTGAACCAACTCTTATGGGTTTGGAAGAGAGAGAGAGAGAGAGAGAGAGAGAGAGAGAGAGAGAGAGAGAAATGCAGTTGCATACAGTTTAGTGGAACAAAAGGCACGAACCCACTTGAGTTTATTTTCTTTCACTGAGCTTAAAGCATGATTGAAATGTTAATATAGGAAAGCTGCAGTCCCATATTCTCCACTCAGATAAATTTCTCCGTCTGTAGTGAGAAAGAGAAAGAGACAGGGATTGTTAAAATAAAAAAGAAACAGAAAGAATGAGAAAGACCAGAAAAGAACAAACAAGAGTTAAAAATGAGAGACAGAGAAGCTGGAATGTGGGAACAGCCAATAAAAGCGCCCCATGTAATCGCCACCGTAATCCTTGTAAAATAACCCAGCAAAGGTTGTGTGCTTGTGCTTGTGCGTGTGCGTGTGCGTGTGTGTGTGCGTGTGCGTGTGCGTGTTCGTGTGCGTGTGCGTGTGAATGTATGTGTGTGTCTGTGTGTGTGTGTCTAGTTAGTAAGTAAGTTGACAAAATTTGTTATTTGAGTTTTGAGTTGATTAGCTGGCCATTTTGAAGTATACTTGTAATGCTTCTTGCTATGGGATTTTGCAATCCCCCTCATAAACCCCTCTACTACACATATCTCCCCCCTCCACGTTTCTTTCTTCAACTATTAGATTTAATTCCAGTCATGCGTTCATTCTCGTTCAAAGCATGCCAAAACTGATCATTTACATGGTGATACTGTTCCTCTCTGCTGAGGACAGTCAAGGGTAAAATCTCACAGTGCAATATTAATAGGATGAGGTTAATCTCCATAAACTTTTTGTGGATTAGTACTCAAATCTTGCTCAAGGAACAGGCCTTACACAGGATTTACAGCATTGCATAAACATCAAATTTTTTTAACCTTGTTCCTCTTGGGTCCGCTCTGTCTCATTGACCTTTTATACAGAGCAGCGCCGGCGATGACATCAGCGTCATAATACATTTGTAAACTCCCCACACACACACACACACACACACACACACACACACACACACACACACACACACACACTCATTCATCACGCACACCTCTCTAACACTGATCCCCCACTCTCAGATGTGAACACAAATAAACATACTGATTGGGGCATTAATCATGCATGAACGCCCACATACACACACACACACACACACACACACACACACACACACACACACACACACACACCACGCCTCAGTTGTTTAGCAGATTCATTAGGCCGATGTTCAAAAGGCTCTTAGCATTAATGAATAGAGCTATAGAAAAGGAGTGACAGCAGGAAGGAACCGAGAGGGATGAGCGGCCTGAGAAAAACGAGCAGACTGGTTATCGCTCACTCTGGCTGGAGACCGCAGAGGTTAAAAACCGTTCTTGGCAGACCAGCACACACTGTGGCTTGAATATTTCTCTGATAATTCAACGAATATTACTCTTTCGCTTGGGAAAATTCTCATTTGTGTAAACACTACTGGGGAAGATCAGTTTTTTTTGTAGAAACAAATCATAAATGTGCCACTTTAATTCAGTTTCAGGAATTCACATCGTTTTCATCCAGTTTTCACTCCCTTTATCTGCTTGCTTATTGCGTAGTGATGACATGCCATTGATTGTAATTTTAAGAAAATGTTATTATCTGACATGTTTACTATAGTTCTATATTTGTTTTTGAAAACTTTCTATTTAAAATTTGTTTTTTCTATAGATGGAAAATGGTCAGGGATGTAAAAGTCTTGTTAACAAGACATCAATAATAATAATAATTATTTATATAGCACGTTTCAACAACATTATGAGGCACAGCTTTTAGGGGTAAAACACATTGAGCAGTGAAGTCATATATTTGAGACAAAAATCACAATATTACAAGAATAAAGTAGTAGTAGTATTTCAAGTCATAGGAAACATAGTATTTTGAAAAAGATTTATAAATATTATGACTTTATTTTTGAAATGGCAGATTTGTTTTATCCTGACAGAGGCACTAAAGTATGGTATGCTTTAAGTGAAGTGCTTTTCAGATCACAGAACAACTTCTGAATCAGGGGAGATGCGACTTCCAGTTTTGTAACTTTTCAAAACTCTAATAATCCAATGAGACTCTCGCTTCACGCGGCGTGTCAAGATGTAAAAAGGGCAGGATATCTCTCATTTGACTCTCATAAGCTCAATCCTTCATTTTTGACACAACTACCTCTATCACTTTTCAAATGCACAACATCATAAATGCATTCAGGGACTGACTGTTCTAAAGTCTGCACTGTTATCCTCATTTGGGAGGATTTGGCCATTCAGAAGCAACATTTTCAACTTAAGACTTAGTGGAATGACATGTAACAATAGTGTATTCATAGTACCCACTTCCTTCGAGGTGAGTATCTTTTGAGTTTTTGCAGACATTACAGACAGTAAGATGTGTGATTTTTCATGCTTGGAAAGCCTTTTTCTGAATACAGCACATCAGGGGTAGCGGTTAAATCTGTGGAAACGTTCTCAGAAATGTAGATTTGCTTCTATGAATAAAATGTCCTGGCTGACTGCGTCTTTGTGTTTTAATAATCCTTTTGTTTCGGCCCGTTCTGTCCCTGACCTGTTTGTAACCTCCATCTCCGAGGTTACATTTTGAAGCATATTGATTACTGTGATGCTGATTCATTGTGGACGGCCTACACCACAGTGACGTAGATAGCTGTAACATCACACACACTCTCACTCACACAGAGACAGACTCAACAATAGATACAGCCCAATCACCACTGTGTATTCTCCTTCATCGCCTTTCTCTCATCCATCTGACATCACGAGTCAGCAGCTGTCTTACATACAGAGAAAAATCATGCAAACATTATGACTCCATTAATGTTGGGGGATATTACTGTATGTCCCTTAACAGCAGCCTATATTACCTACTCCACGTGTAATTCATTCCTGATGAATACAAGCGCCTGATCAAATATCTCCTCATTTGGTTTTACTTTGTGTTTTGGCTTCATCCCTCACTGTTGTTTTCTTGTTCCTTCCTAATTCTAATTTCCCGGAAAGAAAATGATAATATTCAGTTCTTTAAAAGTATTTGTTGAGTACTTGGCTTGCTGTTTGTGTGTGTTTGTGTGAGACAGCTTGCATGCCGGGGTTTATTATTTTGTGCAGATGCATGTATTAGATTTGACTAAGAGTGTATTGTAGAAGAATCTGACAGGATGACAGGAGTTTGTGTGCATTATTGCCTGTGTGTATTTGTGTGTGTGTGTGTGTGTGTGTGTGTGTGTGTGTGTGTGTGTGTGTGTGTGTGTGTGTGTGTGTGTGTGTGTGTGTCTGAGTGTAAGATGGCCAATATGCGGTTTACATTAGTTCTGTTTGATGTCTCCATCAGAGGCCTCTCTCCTCCTACTTCAACACTACTGTTTGATCTGCACCAATCTGGTCCTGATCACTCTGTCTTTGTTTACTTTCAAAGACACTTTTCATTTCTCCTTGTTTCTCTAACCCCGCTCACCCACTCTCCCTGTCACTCTAGCTCTGTGTGTGTGTGTGTGTGTGTGTGTGTGCAGGTTTGAATGTCTTTTGTTCTCCGAGCAGGAGCAGGTAAAGTATGAGTACATCTGTAGAGTCTCAGGGTCTTTCTTTCTGGGATTCTATTTTCCAGCTCCTGAGACACCTGAGGTCTGATTAGACATTATGATTATTTTGTTTAAGAAGTGTACCTTTAATCTGCTCCAAATGGGACAAGTATGAGTCCATAGAGTCTCAGTCTCTCTGCCTGGGATTGTATTTCCAGCTCCTGAGACACCTGTGGTCTGGACATAATTTTGTGGAGGTGTACCTTTAATCTCTCCACTGGGACAAATTAAAGGTACACTGTTGAGTTTTGGGCCACTAGTAGCGCTATAAAGCAGTGGTCCAAGCGACCCCTAGTGGTCCGCGAGTTAATTTAGTAAAATATCATGTGATTAAAAACAGTTTTTCATTAGCTGGACAAGATGTGTTGGCATTTGCACAGACAGGGCAACTTGCGTGTGTGCTCATAGTTGCATCATCAGCCACAGCAACACACTGTTGATTCACAGAGAACAACTGGCTGTGAAAAAATCAAAATAGTTAATGCTATCAAAAGCAAACCACTGAACACATATTTTTAAAGCTTTTTGTGAAGAAATGGAAAGTGAACACACAAAACTTTGTTTTTATACTGAAGTGCACTGGCTGTCGCACGGGAAGGTCCTCACCCGTCTATTTCAACTGAGCGATGAGGTGAAGTTATTCCTGCATTATAGTGATGGAATGTATGACAGAGTGCACGATTTCCATTGGTTAACAAATTGGTGTACCTTGCTGATGTTTTCAGCACTCTTAATACTTTCTGCTCACTGCCAAAGAGGAGGTGGATGGCAACAAAGTTTCAGCCTTCCAGAAGCATCTGCAAGGCCTTCACTCACAATTAGGGAAATATTTCCCAGAATTAGATGCAGGCTTTGAGTGGATCAAAAATTCATTTGAGACAAAACACACATCAAACTCCAAGCTTCTACCAAGACAGGCTTACAGCCTTAGCATCAGATGGGACTCTAAACACAACTTTCAGAGAGAAAGGTGTGACAGACTTTTGGGTCCACTCTCTCCTCCTACTGTTGTATCAGAGTATTGTCCAGCCCATCCTTCTCTACTGTGTTCCACCTGTTTCTTCAACATGCTTACTGTCACAAACTGGGTCAAACTCATACGTGTAACCAACATTGCTGCAAAATTAATCAGTCTCCCCACACCCACACACTCAGAACTCAATTTTAAGGCCATCACACGCATAACAACCACAATAGCACAGGCCAACACACCCACTCAACTGCCATTTCACCATTCTGCCCTCTGGAAGCAGGTACAGTCTCTGAGGTGCAAAAAAGCCAAAGCCTGGTGGCTGACTTTAAATACTTAGTCATTGGTTTGGTTTTGTGTATCTGGGAAGAGGTGGCAGGTTTGATTTTCATTTGTTGCTAAAGAATGTCGTGGAAACTATGAAGCTTCTTTTGGTCAGATACTCATACTGTGTTGCTGGGAGATACTTGGATACAAAGTAACTAAAAAGCTACTGAAGTTTTGTAGCTTTAGAGCTATTGTAAAATACTCACCATTAACAGCAGTTTTTGGGCAACAACCCTTCTTGATAGGACATTTTCATATACAGTATAACAGTCAATTAAATCATTTTTGTGCCTTTCTTGAGATCCTAAAGGTGATCGATGTTAAGTATGTTCTCCACAATACTGTCACCACCCATATACCAAAAGCCTGCTGGCGTTAAATCCCAAGTTACTAAGCAACAGATTGTGAGTCTGAAACATCTGCAACTGAAAACGGCAAAGACTAAACTTTGTATATTAACAACCCGTAACTTAACTAACTGGTATCTCACCCCACAAGAGGAACAGAGAACAGACCATTCATTCATCCATCCTTCCATCCTGTCACCCTTTCATTCTTCCACTCTTAGAAACAATAGGCTGTTGTTGTTGTGTTTATGGTCTCTTTCTCCCAGGCCCACTGTGATGTGGACACATGAAGCCTGTTAATTCTAATGAAGTTTAACAGGCCTGTTTCAGTCCCACAGGACCCTGAACACACGAGACAACAGCAGAGCAACTCTGAATTTCATTTTCTGAAACACCAATGACCTAATTATATCCAATTTAATCAGCCCTCCATCCTCCACTGTGTGGTTTTCATTACAGAAATGTGGTAAGGTGATTGACAGCGATGACTTAAACATCTATGAGTGTAAAGTCTGACTCAGAAGAATTACTTCATTACGCTCTGATTGCTTCATTTGTCCCACATAGATACTGTCACAGATGGAAAGAATTTGACTTTAAGAACTAAATAAAAATGTTCAACACAATTAAAAGTAAATCATGTCACACACACACACACACACACACACACACACACACACACACACACACACACACACACACACACACACACACACACACACACACACACACACACGTATCACTGTGGTAACATATCCATCACTGACCCCAACCTAGGGTATGACAGAAGCATAGACAGTATAAGATATGGACTGTTGATTTCAACGGAGACCAATGAAGGCTATTAGGACCTTTTTCCGGTGATGGCTGAGCGTTACTGCACAGCCTCCAACTGAGCTTTAAGACATAGATGTGATGTGAGCAACATATCTGAAAGTTGTAAGTCTTCTGGTAGCTGTGCCAAGAGAAATCTCTATCATTCCTGATCATGCTAGTTAACATTAGTAATTAAACCTAAACAGCTAATGTAAGTCGAAACTGCCTGCAAGTTTATCCTGTACTGTTCGGTAATTCCTACTTCCTAATACTATGCAACAGTAAGTTGCTTGGTCATGACACAATTGTTAGCCTATTTTTACAAAAACGCAATGGAACCATAACCTGAGATACAAGGTAATGGAGGATTTTATACATTGTTGTGTTTTAAAAAAAAAAATAAACAATGTGCAAATAGAGTCTGTAAACACTTCGGATGTAAAGTTATTCGCTGTCAAAATGAATGGCAGTCAATGGAATGCTAACGGCGGGTGAGCGCTAGGTAGCATCAAAATGGCGCCATAGGAGCTACACTTAGTGGAAGGTGGCTTACCCCATTGGACAGAAGCCGTCCACTCACGACAATTTTTAGTTATGGTTGCCATGGTACCAACATGTAATGAGGAGCAAACAGAGAAGAGTTGGTAATGTGTACAAATTCATGTCATCAGCCCACTTCATGTATGAGCTCCTGAACACGCCTGCTTGATTAAACTATGTAAACACTGCTCAGTTTGTCACACAGTACTTTCAGTCAAGCGCTCTGTTGGGTTTTTGTCTGCAGGTTGTGTTTATTCTCTCACCTACTTTAAATCTTTTTCTTCTGTTGTACTGTTCCCATTCATCGTTGTTGGGGGAAAAAAAAGAAAGGCGTTAATGGAAGATAAATGATAAGGAGTGTTGAATTACTCTCAGGAGGAGGAATTTCACTATTTGTCTTCAGCTTCTCAGTAGTAATGGGACTTAGACATGTAACTCTCACATGAAACTCTCCAAAAAGGAGGGGGGAGTTGGGGAGACGAGCACAGAGGTTTAGACCCTAGACTAGACTTCAGACTTAATTGTCCTCAATGGAAAATTCTCACACACAACACACATTGTCACAACACTGTGTGTTATGGACACCACGCTTACAGAAAAACAGAAGTAAGACATAAGTAACAGACATAACAGAATGACATACAAGAAAATAACACAGACAAGTTGGCACTGATGTGTGGCATCTGGGTGTTTTGTTTTTTTCCTTTCAGCAAGTTCTCCAAAACAACATAAGCATTGAAGTGACAAAGTCCTGTAGCTGTTGTAGTAATTATGTGAGGTGCAACAGAGTCTGTGTAGGCAGCAGGTGGGAAGGGGGGGCGGGGGGGGGGGAGACGGAGTTCAAACCAACATACCCTTTCCAGCCATCAGTCAACTTGTTCCCTTACCATAACCACATGTTTATTATTGTCACCATAGTGACGGCAGCCCCTAAACATTAAAGGACAATTCCAGCGCTAAATCAACCTAGAGGTTAAAAACACATGTGTACCGAGTCGACCGTTCTGTGGGATATGTTTTCATGCTAATCTAATGTGTCTGTAGTGTGAAACTAGCAAACGCGAACAGTTTATTAAATATTTAGTTTATAGACAATGTATTGAAACTGATTCGCAATGGTGTAAAATCTGTTTGGTTTGTTTGTTTTGTTTGTCTTTATGTGATGTTTATTGGATTATGAATACAAACTACCCACTAGTTATTTTAAAAGGTGGCCTTACTGTAGGTGACATGAGCCAATGTACTGTGCTGTGGGGTGCTGTGAGGTGGAGATGATGACTTGGCTTTACTTAGTTTGCCTTAATTAGTCATCACATTTGTCAAAAGTTTGTTTTTATTGTGTCACTGCATAGTCTTTCCACCTCTGATTAAAAGGATTTTTCGCAGACAGCTTAAGAATGACTGAAAGTACATTGATAGTGAAATACAGAAAGCACCAGTTAAACTGACTCATCAGAAAGGGTTGTACATGATGAGGTAGTGAACCACCCATGGGGATCTGGCTCGTAGGGGCTGTGGGCTGTTACAAGATTACTGTGATCACTGCCCTGATTAGCTGCGGCATCTATCACTGAGTGTTTAGACGGGACAAACGGCTCTGATGATGGACATGAGTTGACTCACCGGTGCAGGTGCTGAAGGGATGGGAACATGTACAACACACACATACACACACACACACAATACCATTACTACACATTATTATTGCATGAATCCTAGAATACTATTACACAAAGTTTTAATCAGTTAAATGTTTATTTCTTGCAATGTTCTAAATGATAAACAGTATTTGCACTGCCAATAGTGTTATTTTTTTCCCTCTGACTTTCTGTTGATGAAGTTTGAGTTTGTGTATGTAGGTGTTGCTGTCTATCAGTCATGGTGGCTCTCAATACCCAGCATGCAATGTGTTTTTCTCACATAGCTCTTAAGGCTCATCACACCCTCCTCCTATTCATTGTGATGTATTCCTTCTCTTCTTGCTTTGATTGACAAATTGTGTAATGGGTCTATATTTTTTAATATTGTTATTTGCATGCATGTTTATTTATGAGAGAAAATTAATGTCAATTTTTGTTAACTGTATCTCTATGAATGACTCTTAATCTGTTGGCCAATGAAAGGTTTTCAGGTATGTCATTTGTTTTAAATGAAAATGTTAAGGATGGTTATTTCAGGAGACATTTCTGAGTGTCTGCATGTCTCTGTTTATAGCAGTAAGCTCTGTGGACTCAGCAGCAGCAGCAGGTGGAGATCTGTGTGTCTGCAGCCATTTGGAGCTGATGTCTCTCCAGAGCTTTAGAATGATGGCTCCACTCAATCTGGGAATAATCCTTTTCTGTGATTTGGGAATATTGTGTCATAGACTCTATACTCTGTCTTTGTTAATTAATCAAGGACTATGGAGTGTGTGTGTGTGTGTGTGTGTGTGTGTGTGTGTGTGTGTGTGCATGTGTCTTTGCTATTCTATCTGAGAGACATGTCGTTTGCTCTTGATATGTGCAAGGTGTTTTTTTGTTTTTTTGTCCTCTCTCTCTCTCTCTCTCTCTCTCTCTCTCTCTCTCTCTCTCTCTCTCTCTCTCTCTCTCTCTCTCTCTCTCCTGTCCTTTATATCTGTCTCTTTGTGTCTCGCTCTGTTAATTGTTTCCAGAGTGTTTGTTTGGAAATTTGTTGAGTTCTCCATCACACGCAACCAGGATCTCAGCCAAGGCATTCCCCTCACACACACACACACACACACACACACACACACACACACACACACACACACACACACACCAACAAACAAACAAACAAACAAACACACACACACACAAAATACCACATTAAATCCTTCAATTCCACCCATATGACAGTGTGTGTGTGTGTGTGTGTTTATGGCTTTGTACGTGCATGTTGCTGCATGTCTGTTTGCATTAGGGAGCGTTCACACTAGCAAAAGGGGATCAACAACGATTTTCCACAGGGTTGTGCAGCGATGGGAGTGTCACTTAAATGGCCCATTTGTGTGACGTCCTGTTGTGTTCTTTAACCCCCCAAATGTTGCACAAGTAGACTTTATATTTCACAATTACTGTTTTCCGTCAGATCATTTATAGATCTCTACATTTCCGACCGGACTTGAAGGCAGCTTCAAATCACGGAGAAAGAGCTAAAGAATAGAGACCGAAAGACTGCTTTATTGTTGCAGGAAACATTCAGCTGTTACACAAACTCCTGGGTAGTTCACTGCTTGTGGTTTTTACCCTCATAGTGTTTTAAAACTTTCTTGTGGCCTGGCAACGATAGAGGCAGTGATGTTTCCTGTGTAGGACTACTGTACACTACGGGACTCTCAAACCATCTCAAAACAGACTACCAAGTCTGATCACCGGTTACATGATTGGCCACCGCAGAGTGACGTTGGGTTGCTTTTCTAAAAGAAGAATTGGTCTCAAATTTTTCACCCACCACCGCAGCCTAAACGCACTACCCCCATTCAAAATGAATGGGCAGGCCTACAGTTTTGGCGTACTGTCTGATGGCTACTGCAGTCAATGGGAACATAGTCTTACACATGTATATGAAGGGAGATACTATGAATCACAATTCAGAATGTATATAATTAGACAGGAATTTATTTGGTTATTTATTTATTTATTTATTTGGTGTCTCGGCAACAGCAGTGAGAAAAGTGAGCGCGCCACCCTTCTCATTCCTCTTCTCAAACTGTTGACCATGTATTTCTGTCTTTATTATCCCTTTATCCCACTTTATCTCCTCCATGTTCATTCTACCTCACTTTTTCTGACTCTCAAGATCATTTCAGGAGACACCTTTAGAGTCTCTCTCCCTGTCATCCTCCCGTAACCACACAGAGAAAAAAATATTAGGATTTCTTTCATTTACATTCCTTACCAACTGCGCACTTCTTTTCCTTCTCTCATTATGTTTCACTGAGGAAATAGGCCAATAGGTCACGTCATGACCGGGACGGGAACTCAATTTCCCAGCATCCACTTCACGCTGAGCTGAACCTGTACTCACGCTGTGGTGGGATAAAAGTCCTGGAGCAAGAGATGAGATCTGACAGATGAGAAAAGAAACTGGTTTAGACATATGGATGTGGCAAGAGATATGAAGAGGGATGCAAGGAAGGGAGGTAGAGTAAGAGAGAGAGAGAGAGGTTGAAGGGCAGGGAGGGAGGAGTGCTTGTTAAGGGAGAAACTGTAAGGTGCTTTCCCAATTCTAGTCTTGAATTCATTGTTTCAAAACAATGTGGTCTGAATTTGTGTTGAGGAAAAAAGACAAGATCACACAGTAGTGCTTCACACACACACACACACACCGCACACACACACACACACACACACACACACACACACACACACACACACACACACACACACACACACACACACACACACACCGTAATCATGGCAGTCTATGAAGTCACGTTTCACTTCTAGTGGGAATACACAAAAAGCCGCAGAAAGTCCAAAGCAGTGATGTGAATGAAAAGGGCAATTTTTTATTTAATGTTTGAACAAAGCTTGTGTCAACTCTACATAAAACAATGTAAACCACAAATCAAATAATGTGTCAAAAAAGTGAACCTAAAGTGCTTGTAAGGTAAAGCCCTCTGATAGGCGGAGACATGGTTGTTTGGAAAGCCAAGTGGTTAATGGGGCTTTTCCCACATCTTTCATCCCCCCACCCCCAGTTCCTCATCTGTTTTCAATTGAGAAATACGGATTGCCTTGTTTCTTCTGATTGTCTCTCTCCATCTCTCTCTTTTTCTTTGTTTTACTCTTCTACCTTGTTTTTGCTGTATTCATCATGCTCTTGTTTGTTAAGCTTAAATATCCAGAAATTGTGGCATTCGTTATGAAAAAAATGTGTATCAACTGAGGTTTCATTCAAAAACACAAAAGCACACACTCCCTTGCTCTGTCATACAAATGTTCTATTATACCCAAATGTTGATCATTTATTATATGGGAGGAACCCAATGTTCTTAATTCTTTGTTTGAACACACCATACTAAAACAATGGCTTTAAACAAAATTACACATTTTCTCTTATTTGTAGTGCTGTTTATCAAACTAGATTGTTTTAGTGTGAGTTGCCCTGTGTTGGAGATGTCAGCCATGGAAATGTCTGCTTTCTCTCTAACATAATGGAACTAGATGGCTTGTGGTGCTCAAAGCGCCAAAAAAATACATAAACAAATTCACCAGTAATGTCTCTTTCCAAAAATTATGACCCGGTTACTCAAGATAATCCACAGACCTGATTATGAGCAATTTCATGTAGGAACTACTTTCTTTCTAACAAACATAAATGGCGTCCTCCTCATGCAGCGCCACCTAGCTCAGGTATGCTAGCAGTATCTGCAATCTACAGTTACATCTCAGAAGAGGACAAGTTTATTCAAAAGTATGTTGCCTTTGGTGCAATGTTACAGTTGGCAGGTATAGTTTGATAGAAAGAAAATGTCTCTACATGAAACAACTCACAAGCATGGAGCAGCTTTCAGCAGAACAGCAGAGGAAACAAACTGCTCTGTGAGCAAGGAGCAAAAATTCTCACCACTCCACCCTGCTTACATACTCTGCAGGGCAAGTAAAAAGATATATTTTAGAAAAAGGGATACTTTGCTGATTTAAATCTAACTCTGTGTCATGGAAGTGTTGGCAGTGTGTTGTTGTGGTGGCCGCTGTGCACTGGCGCCACGGAAGGAAGCCACACACCATTCATCCAAACACACTGCCCACACAAAATTGACACAGAGCTAGATTTAAATCAGCAAAGTATCCCTTTATGATGGTTAAGGTTATCTGTCCATCTGTATGTGTGTGTGTGTGTGTGTGTGTGTGTGTGTGTGTGTGTGTGTATGTCTGTCTGCTTGATAATCTCCATCTCTCAAAGAGTACAAAGTGAGTCTATTGTTCAAGTAGCGCTGTTTATCCTCTTACTAAAACCTAAATGGATTTCTGCTTTTCTCTTTTATTCAAGACAGTCTCATCTCTGGAGTTGCCATGAGACTAAAGGTAAAGCTCAAAGAACCTCCTGTAATTCTGTGGGTGATATTTGGAAATCGCATCAAGCTCAAGTCTGCGGATGACTCATTATAAGAGCACGAGTCTAAATCCCATGAGGAACTATAAGCCAAGAAGAGGAGGTGAAAACGTCACAATACTTTTTTAAAGTGTTGTAGTATTGAGGATAAACAAAGATAATGAAAGATGGGGAATTCTCAAGGGTCTTTGGATGACACCATCTTTTATTTTAACCAGTTATCAAAGGTAATGAATAGGAACATTGGTCACTCACCCTGGAAAACAATTTCCTTCAGAGACCAGAGACGCTAGGAGGCACGGTTTTGTAAAAAATTGATCTGCATACCTTAAATAGCTTGTAATCCATCGTGTTGAACAATACCTCATTGACATTTGAAAGAGGCACACATGGCTTTAGTTGTGTGTGTGTGTGTGTTTGTGTGTGTGTGTGTGCGTGTATGCGTGTGTATGTGTGTGTGTGCGTGTGTGTGTGTGTGTGTGGCGCGGAAGAGCCTCCAAGCTGTGAATATTCATAGGCAGCTATAAGTGGTTATGAATGTGTTGAAAGTGATTTTCAATGGCCACATTATGAATCATGCCCAGCAAAGGAGCTCATTCAGAAGCATCTGTTGCCTAATGCTGTTGCTGCCAAATGTGTGTGTGAGAGAGTTTGTGTGTTCTTCTATATATTGTGTTCATTGTGGCAAAGCACGGGGAGTGTTCTGTGTAAGTAGATGTGTGCCAAGAGAGGCCCGAAACCCTGTAGGGTCTACAGTGTAGACCCTTATCTGTGCTTGGTTTATGTGTGTGTGTGTGTGTGTGTGTGTGTGTGTGTGTGTGTGTGTGTGTGTGTGTGTGTGTGTGTGTGTGTGTGTGTGTGTGTGTTAGTAAGTCAGTGTGTGACTTTCTGCATTGCAGAGGTTCGAACCAAATGGGAATTTTTGATTTAGTGAAATTGTCGGCTCTCTATTCCGATGAAGTGTGTGTGTGTGTGTGTTTCCATGCATCAAAAGGAGAGGATATGAAAGGTGAATGTCAGTCTTTGATGTAAAGCTTCCCACTGTTTAACTTCAATCAACATCTTAACTGCAACACACACACACACAAACACACAGCCAGTGTTTCATATTAAAGACAAATTTAAAGTGTCGAGACAGAAGAGACGAAGGAGAGTTGGAGGAAAAAAAAGACAAATTTAGATTGATGGTGGTGCAGCAATCATCATCCTGCTCACCTGTTTATCTCACTACAGGTGTCTGCATTTGTGTGTGCTTATTTGTTTATGTCTTGGTTTAGTTTCAGGGGCATTTGTGTTACTTGAGTGTGGGTGTGCATGTGATCATTTACATGATCACACAGTGAATTTGGCAACAGACCACCGGCCTACCATCTGCTACTAACAGAGCATGCGGAGGGAGTGCGTGCACACACGCACACACACCTGTCAATCTATTCTGTTTTGTGTTGCGCTGTGCTTCGATACGCCACACTGACTTGTTGGATTAATTGTGTGATTTATTCAGTTGGTTCTTGATTTGGGGTGAGGCAGCCTTTTACCAAAATGGTGGAAACCATCATTAAAACTGACATCACCCCCCACACACACACACACACACACACACACACACAATCTTTCAGTCTGTGCAGCTGTTGCATAGCATAACACTGAAAATAAAAGATCTTTTGCATTTTCTGTGTCTTGAACTTTTGATTATTGCTTCATGATATGTACGGAGAATTGTGTGTTTGTTGTGTGTTTTTGTGTGTGGGTGTGTCCTCAAAGCAAAGGTGTCATAATAGCCCCCTGCTGTTCAGACCTCAATTAACCCCCTGCAACTGCACAGCAGAGAGACAGCGGAGGGAGGAGGGCAGAGGCAGGGAAGGATAAAAGAGCTGATTGGATGATGGTGGCAGAGGAGTGATAGAGAGATTGAGAAAAGTGGATTTTGTGACTGGTAAATGTCCCACTCTTTAAGGAGTCGTATTCTTTCTGTCTGCTCTTTCATCTATCCATCTACCCCCTCACCCCCCTGTCAGTCGGAGAGGCGCCTGGGGGCAGATGGAGAAACTGAATTCAGGAGTGGGACTTGGACAATGGCGGGTTGAGCCAGCTTTACAAACCCCAAACGTGGAAGTCGAGTGGAAGGCCTGTGAAAGCCACTAGCCTCAAGGCTTGCTAAAATACTAACCATTCACACACACACACACACACATACACATACATACAGTACACATATACAGAGAGAGAAGGAGAGAGAGAGGGCAAAGGAGCTCTTTTTTCTTTATATTGATAATAACAATAATAGCTATCAAAGCAAGGAAAAGTAGCTCGGAACAATCTGAGAAAATCTGGCCCATAGCCCGTGGCTTGTGAGTGAATGTGACCCGAAAGATGCCAGTGACATAGATTTAGTTAGTGAGGAAAGTGACTGCAAGCGGCCGTAAGCAAGAATCAACACATTCTGTGCCAGTTAAAGCTGCTAGAGTGTCCATTTGCAGATTTGACAGTCTTATCCTATTTCAACTTTGCTCTGAGTCTTTGTTCGATCTGTCCTTTCTCATAAAGTTGATAGAGGGAGAGTAATGAACTTTTATCCCATTAGCTTCCCCTGGCATCATTTTCCTGCCCCCTCAGCAGTCATGCCAATAAAACATATTTGAGCTGAGGACAGCAAACTCCAGAGGAGACAGGGACACACACACATATATTGTACATATATGATTAGGACCACACATGCTCAGCTGCACATCTAGGCACAAGAATCTTTTCTAACTTCAATCAGTGTACAGGTATGTTGCTTACCATACACATAAAGGCATTTGGGAATCGGATAAATGCATAAAAACACACACACGCACGCACGCACACACACACACACAGACACCAAGAGGAGACGAGGGTCAGACAGGACTGATTGTCTCTTCCAGTCGCTCCAGAGAACATATTGATTTTTCCCACACTCCTCTTTCTACACACCTCCCTCTCACTCTCTCGCCTCCTCTATTTCTCTCTCCATTCCCTCCAAAGGAACCTTCATATTCTTCTTTCCCTCCTCTCTCTGCCCTGTTGTCCTATCCTCAAACCACACTTTTTCTTCCCAAACTCCTTTTCTGTCACTCCTGCCACTTTCTCTCTATCCATCCCATTCTGTCTCTGTTTTCTGGAGTGTTGTTTTTAGCCTCTTGCTATCTACTCCCCTCAATGTTGAATGGGGCTGACCTTTGCCTTTATGATAACTGACTTTGATTTCCGTATGACAATATAGCAACAAAAAAAACACATCTCCATGGTGCTGTGGATACATACACTACAGCAAGGACAATCTATTTGCTGCGCTTCAAAGGTGTTTGAAGTCTCAAATGATTTACTAATACTCCTTATACTCCACTCTCACAGGATGCAGGACTCCATGCATTATTCCTCTCATCTGACACAAAACAGCCCTCTTCTATAAAGCCCCATCTGCAACAAGATGCCTGCCCTTGTCAGAGAATCATTTACTGTGTCAGTATTTAAGACCCATTTCTTCAGCGTAGCTTATAGCCTACTATAACTCATTCAGTTGCTTCTTTTGCTGTAGTACTCTTGCATCAAGCTGAGGGCTTATTTTATTGTGTTTGTGACATGCATCACTCTTTCTGTCTCTAGCTATTGTTAGTTTTTTCCCATTCTTTGGCAGTTTGGAGGGAAAAGTTTTTGCCTGAACAAATCCTCTGACAAATTCCTAGATTATGCAGAGTATGATAAACAGATGATGTTTCTTCAGCATGGACGCCGTTGCTAAAGTGTTTGTGCATGTGAATGTTTGAGAGAGTGCGCAAGGCACAATGTTTTATGGCGCAAGTTATTAGCTCCATGTGGCTTTTTCTCTCATTCAGCATGTGATTATTCATTGTTTTTTATTATTTTCTGCGATGAAGATACAAGAAGAATATCCATTATTCTTTATCTATGTTCTATTCTGTCTGCTTTACTTGCTCACTGTCACCTAGACTACATCTTTCCTAATTTGGCGAGACAAGTGATATGTGGGATATATTCTATTTCCCTCCTAATAACAATTTGGGTTCAGCAATGGGTTTGGACAGATGTTTAATCTGTTGTCGCAACAATGTTCCTCAACAAGCCAGCTTTGCACAACGCATAATTAGCTTCACACAAATGTTTATCATGTACTTACAGTCTATTTTAGGATAATGGCGGTTACATGGAACATGGAAAAGCCACAGTCAAAGTGGCTGCGCTTAAACACACAAACACCGAGAGATAATTGTGTAAAAGGATTAGAATGGCTTAGACTCTATTGTTGAGCCATGCAGGGAAATATGCAAGACTATCATGTCTGGTCGGATACCTTAGTCTATTATTGCTAAACACTTTTAAATGAACTAATCCACCTGCTTTAACATAGACACACAAGCTTCCTCCTAGACAATTTAACCTCATTGCTTTTAAAAAAAACAACAACACATTTTTAACATTAAATTGTGTTTTCTGTTGTAAGGAGATGCTGACAGTTTACAGTAAACAAGGTACGTGAATGTTTTTCAGTTATAGAAAAAAAGAGAAAATGGGGTAAATGCAAATTGAGCATATTTTCAGGGTGGTTGTGGCTCATGTAGTAAAGCCGGTGGGCCCTTAAGGGTTACTGTGGAGTTTTTATCCGCTACCCAACAGTGTGCCAACAAAGTCAGGGAAGAAGAAGAATGGAAGCCAAGGGAATATGGGCACTGTAGGATTTAAAACATTTTTTAAAAGTAATAAATAGAAACAGAAGCTTTGTTTGTGTCCACTGGACACCTTTAAAGGTTGGTGGTTTGATCCCCAACCTTCCACATGTTGGTGTGTCCTTGAGTAAGACACCAAAGCCGAAATGTAGCCGTATGTGTTTGTAGGCAAAATGTATTTGACAAAAAGATCTGCCAGATGACTGTATGTAATGATTATACACCGGAATACACCAGAATCCTAACTACTAGACTGCTTTTTTTTTAATCAAATTCTTTTACATTCACATAATGACTGATAAATGCTCCTTTTTTGGTAAGAAAAAAACTCTGACTTTTTGTATTTCTTTCAGATGAGAATCTACGCACACCTAACATGTGAAACCAGACACACCTTTCTCCAGCAGCAGTGGAAGGTGAGTTTTCAACATGCCAGTCCTTCTTGAGTATCCTATTCACCTCCTCAGCATCTCCCTGGGCCTTGATGTCTGAGTGTGTGAGACAGACAACGGCCTTTCATTCCCATCACAACAAAGGTAACCAGCCACTTACACACCTTAGGGCCTCAATCCAGTTTCAATACACCTCATGGATCAGCAAGGAACTGACAGCTGGGAGTGTATGGAAACCGAGACAGGAGGAGGAGTTTTGTTTTTTTAATGTTGCTGTTTTGTGTGTTTTGGTGTGGCACTCTGTTTATCCCTTTGTGTGTGTGTGTGTGTGTGTGTGTGTGCGTGTGTGTGTGTGTGTGTTTGTGTGTGTGTGTCTGAGTGCAGCTGTGTAACCAACCCCTGTGTTGACAGTGCCAGTCCAAACACAAACATCATTGGTTTTTAATGATGTGATTATCAGGCAAAACACACAGACACACACACACACACACACACACACACACACACACACACACACACACACACACACACACACACACACACACCACAGCAGATTTGATTAATGTGGTTAATTATTACATAGATGTAATACACTGTTTAAAATGCTGTCTGTATGTCTGTGTGTCTGTGTGTCTAATGTGTGAACTTGTGTCTGTGCATAAATGAATATTTGCAAGTGTGTGTGTTGGTGTGTTTGTGTACAGTAGGACGAGCTATGAGCAGCATATGTCTCAGTAGCAGCTGTCCAGAGGCCAGGTGGCTAAACTGACCTCTGCAGACGCACGCACGCACGCACACATGCATGCACACGCACACACACACACACACACTAACACACACACACACAACTTAAGCTTTACTGCACAGCTATAAACCAAAGATAACACAAACAGGTCCTAAATCAACAGGCTAGATTGAGCAGCACCAACATAACAGCCGTCAGACAGATTCACTTCTCATTAGCAACTCTGCCGTCCTCCTAACCTTCCACAGCTAGAATCAATGGTATAATGTATGTTGTTTCTTAAACTGGAATTCAAGACACATGAATGAGGCTTTAACATGCAACTTCATAATTACTTCATGCTTCCACTTTTTTGTTTAAGGACTTAGTTTGTGGTGTGCAGCAATGCTTTGTCTTTTGTTTCAATGTGAATGTCAATTGGCGGAAGTCTTCATTTATATGTGTTATTGTTGTGGGAATTTAGTCCAATGTGGGATGGGCTCTTTCAACTGTATGACAAATTAAATTAAAAAAACATTCCATTCATTCATTGTTTGTACAATCAACAAAGACTCCTCAGTCTAAAGTTACACTGCTCCCCTGCTCACTTGTCCAGACACCTGTTGTTACCTGTTGGGATTTGATTTATTCCTTTACCACAAAAGATATCTTTAACACAAATTGTGAGCTAAACAGGTCCGAACCACTGAAGTGGGTCAGGGTTTTGGATAAAAGATGATACTTAAAATAAACACCTTTATAGGTCATTATGTGTTGCCTTAACACTCAAATGCGATAAAATTCATATCTAAGGTGGAGTGTGGTAAGACACTACAAAGCTAGTGCTTTGGTTAAAGATGAGCTCCTTACTCTGCTTCTGAGAAACGTAAATCAAGTTTGTCAAGTTGCACTTGTCTTGATTGACAATGTCCTCTAGGTTTCTGAGCTCTGAAAATAATAGATCATTGTTCATGTTACCTGGAGGGTTGAGGACATTTTCACTTCATGAGAAAAACCGACATACTTACTATTACCATGTGACACTAGACACTGTGTGATGTGTTATAAAGATTTACTGTAAATAGTCACCAGACACTTTAGCACATTTTCCACCATCCAAACCAAACATTTAAAACAGACCTGTGTCTATATAATACTGTCCATGGGCTCACATGTAATGAATGACCTTTTAACATGCACACATCCTCCCACCAAATGGAGGGCTCTAAATTTCACAATGTCGCCCCTGTTACCATTGTGAATTGTAATTTCCTATTGGTTACTCTGCAACATGTCAAGACTTCAAATACAAATATTTCGGTCAAAGGTATAATGAAAATGCCATATTTTTACAATTGTTTGTCTGCACTGCCCTCAGCAAGATTGAAATAATCTTGTAGCATGACCTGGGCTGTAGCTGTAATCTGAGGCAATCGCTATTGTGTATGTATGTTTTATGTGTGTTAGGGAGGGCAGGTCAGGTTAGGCTGCTTCCAAACAGACTGTGTGCCCCGAAGCCTCATTGCATTGCAGAAATAGGGGGTCACCCTCCATCTCCTCCCCTTTGCTTCCTCTCTTTTTTCTCTCTTCCCTCACTTCAGCTACGAATCACTGCCATCATTGACCAGACTCTGCCTTCCAGTCTGCTGTTTCCTCCCCTTTGTTCAGCAATATTACAATTCTTTCCTGTCTCTCACCCCCCATCCTCCAAAAAACACTGTCTGAGTAGACTGCATGTGTGATTGTGGGAGTTTGTGTGAGGGATGGGATGGGGGATTTGAGGGGAGCGCGGTATAACACACACACACACACACACACACACACACACACACACACACACACACACACACACACACACACACACACACACACACAATACAGCAATACAGTCACACACAGCTGTTTTTATTCTGTCTTGGGAGCCAGAGACGGATCAAGAGGAAGAGCGAGGAAGACCAGCTTTTACCACAGAGCTGTCATCTTCTTGAGATGATACGTCACTGATCCCTAATGAAGAATCACTAGTATTTCTGAAATGTAATCCCCTAATTGTAATTCCAATAAAGGCTGGAATTTAGTACATCACTTTTGTTGGCTACCTATGTAAGTCACTGTAAACCTTTTCAAAGTTGCACAACTCAAATTTTAAACATCCATCCATCTTCATCCGCTTATCCATTCTCGGGTCGCGGGGGCAGCAGCTCCAGCAGGGGACCCCAAACTTCCCTTTCCCGAGCCACATTAACCAGCTCTGACTGGGTGATCCAGAGGTGTTCCTAGCCCAGGTTGGAGATATGATCTCTCCACTTAGTCCTGGGTCTTCCCCGAGTCCTCCTCCCAGCTGGATGTGCCTGGAACACCTCCCTAGGGAGGCGCCCAGGAGGCATCCTTACCAGGTACCCAAACCATCTCAACTGGCTCCTTTCGATGTGAAGGAAGCGGCTCTACTCTGAGCTCCTCACTGATGACTGAGCTTCTCACCCTTTCTCTAAGGGAGACGCCAGCCACCCTCCTGAGGAAACCCCTTTTGGCCACTTGTACCCTGGATCTCGTTCTCTAGGTCATGACCCAGCCTTCATGAATATAATTGAGGGTAGGAATGAAAACTGACAGGTAGATCGAGAGCTTTGTCTTCTGGCCCAGCTCTCTTTTCGACGGTGCAATAAATCTAATGTAATACCGCCCGGCTGTGCCGATTCTCCAACCAATCTCCCACTCCATTGTCCCCTCACTTGCGAACAAGACCCCAAGATGTTTAAACTCCTTAACTAGGGGTAAGGACTCATTCTCTACCTGGAGAAGACACTTCATCGGTTTCCTGCTGAGAACCATGGCCTCAGATTTAGAGATGCTGATCCTCATCCCAGCCGCTTCACACTTGGCTGTGAACCGATCCAGTGAGTGCTGGAGGTCACAGGCTGATGATGCCATCAGGACCACATAATCTGCAAAAAGCAGCGATCGGTCCCAGCCCAACTGCCCCTCCCCACCCAGCCGGACACAGCTCTTGCTTTGGTCATACAGAGATTAGATGGCCCTGAGAAGGGACCCCTCACCCCATACTCCCGCAGCATCTCCCACAGTATCTCCGGGGGCATACTCCCAGAATCCCTCCAGGATCCTTGTGAGAGTGAAGATCCGATCCGTTGTTCCACAACCAGGACAGAATCCGCATTGTTCCTCTTCAACCCGAGGTTCGACTATCAGCCGAACCCTCCTTTTCAAAATAGTCCAACCCAAACCGAGACTGTGCGTGGAGGTAAGCCCCCAGGCTACGTGGCAAACCCAACCACCAGGTGCTCGCTGACGAACCCTCCATCTGGGCCCTGCTCCAGACGGTTGCCCCAGGCTTCTTCCGGGCAGGGTCATTCTATCTCTTCCTCGTTCACTCATAGGGTTTTTGAACCATTCTTTGTCTGGCTCCTCATCTGAGACCACTTTGCCATGGGAGACCTTACCAGGAGCACAAAGCTCCGGACAACACAGCCCTCAGGTTCATATGGACACGCAAACCTCCCCACCACGATAAGGTGATGGTTCCCGGAGAGGAATTTTAAACAGTCACCCTCAATAACTGTTTATCTTCATTTACATGTCTTTCACTTCATGGATTCCACACCTTAGAGTAACTGTTAAGCTGCACACCTGTATGCCATTTTTAAACATTAGTAAAACTCTGCATTTGCAAATGTAACTCATAATGCAGGCAATATTTCTCATCAGTAAGCTGCTGCTTTTTTGAAGCATTTGCCATTGATTGATCTGCATCCAAACAGGGGGAACAAATAGTTTCTTAAAGTTTGAAATGAGTGCTCAAAAGCATGTCTATGTTTGATGAATGCTCTAATTTAAGACTCACAATTCATGAAGCTAATAGCTATAATGTACCATTTGATGACTGAAAATGAAAACTCATCCTATTAATAATGATTAGACATAACTTGTGTTTGAATATGCAGTGCATGTAGTCCCAGGAACAACAAGTGTGGTGTCGGTTAATGTGTTTTTGTGGACACTGAAGGTAAAAGAGCAACTAAGTCTATACAGAACTTAATTCTTTGTTCAGCCCTGTGGAAATCTTAGAATCAGATGGGGTTTCCCCATTTTATCCACTTTAAGTTTTACAGAGAAGCTCTGTCGCCTTCCTGAGGCCAGATAAGTAAAGCATCAGGTGACCGGGACACTGCAGTGAGAATGAAAGTCCCCTTCTGAGGTCAAACTGTTGCTGTTTGACTGACGGCCAGTTGGAAACCTGCTACTACCTTGAGGGAAAACGCAGTACTTGAGTTTGTGTGTGCCCGTGTGTGTGTCGAGAGAGAGGGAGTGAGAGTTGACTAAACAGATGCAGTAGCAGCCGTCTCTCTCTCTCTCTCTCTCTCTCTCTCTCTCTCTCTCTCTCTCTCTCTCTCTCCTATCACACTCTCGGGAGAAGCGCTTTGACGCACCACGCAGCACTGGATTATAGTATTGCGCGCTGGTCTTCAACGGGTCTTTTTCCTCCCTCACACTGTCTACACCCTTGTGACTCACCGACCATTGACATACATGTTTGATCGGAATCAAAATCTCTCCACCTGCTGAGCTTTTTGGAAAAACCGAGCGCTGCCATTGACTCCTCTCTACGGACGCGTGTTGTGAATTAATAACCAAGACAGCCTCACCTGGAGTGTGTGTGTGTGTGTGTATATGCTCTAAAGTGTGTCTGAGAGTGTGTGTTTCTGGATTAAATTAAGGAACTAGGTGTTTCACTGGCTTTGTTTCAAACACACACATACACAGACACACCACACACCGTGGAGATTTGGGCACCGCATGCCGGGGACATGTGGAAGTTTGCGCCGATGTAGCGCAGCAAAAGAGCCGGTCCACCGCCTCGTTGACCTCCTCTCTCACTGTCCAAGGGGACCAAATTCCTGGTGCACAGCCTTCACACATCGAAACCCCTCTAAGAAGACCCAAATGTAAATTCAGAACGAGACATTTTAGAAACACGTCTGAAAGGGGAGGACAGTGAAAACAAGGACGGCATATCCCGTTGCGTGCAGAGTTTGGTGAATTGTTTCGGGGATTTCAGGGGTTTTATTTTTTAACGCCCTTGCATTTTCTCAGTATTTTGTGGGTCTCATATTGGCCCCCACTTGCCGCGGTGATGGTGGGAGCTCTGAGCCCCGTTGGCCATGGCCGCTCCCCGGTGACTGCGTTGGGACTGCTGGTGGCTGTTCTGGTCCTGTCCGGCGGAGCGGACGGCCAGCCCTGCCCGACCCAGTGCTCCTGCACCGGGACTACAGTGGACTGTCACGGCCAAGGGCTCCGCAGCGTGCCCAGGAATATACCCCGCAACACGGAGAGACTGTGAGTACCGAGTGGGGGAACGCTTTTAACAGCAGAGTTTTGCTTTAATGCGCATACTATTTCCCAACCAATTTCAACACGCTTCACAGGAAAAATCCCTAGAATATGATTATATATATATTTCTTTGTGCGTCAGAGATGCTGAATAACAAGTGTGCGCTGACCTTATGGTCTACCACTTAGATAGTATTTGTAATAAAGCTTTTTCTCCTGAAGGAGGTTTACAGCAATCGTCAACAAACGATTTCTGGTCAACTATTTAATACCCTAAAATATATCGCCACCAATGTTTTTATGATCATATAGACTAATGTTCCTCAATTTTTTTAATTAATATTCTTGTTGCTACACTTGTATGCCCAGTCATTTTGAACGAGGCTAGAAATGCTGTATAGTATAAGGAGGATTGTTTCCTTAGGACCACATCTTAATAGCGCAAGGTTTTATGTGAACTAACATTAAAAACTACATCGCAACATCTGTAAATGCCGCTAAATGTAAATGTTTTGTAGTGTAAACTGTAAAAACACTCTAGTTCTTATTGCTTGTGTTTAATGTGAGGATTAGTTATTGCTGATCGCGGAGCTCAAGTTAGGGGCACTGCTGTGGTTGTGCTGGTGGTTTCGCACTGTTGCATTAGCACAGCCTCCGTAGACCACATCGGTTTGTCTGAAGACCAGCAAGTTAATCAAAAACGGATTTGGACAAGTGGCTTTGAGTTAAACAGGCCGTGTTTTATTAGTCAGAGACCCCTTGATAGAAATTATAATTTTCCCAGTATAGTGCAGCAGCTCAATTTCTCTGACGCTCAAATGACAGTTCTGCATTGGCCACGGTACACCAAGTTTCAACAAAAAACCCTTCAGTACCTCTCCTATTTTGTCCTTGTTTTAATAACATATCATATCTCATGTAGGCTACTGACTGTCCCTTTACGCATTTCTCTGTCCAGGGATCTGAATGCAAACAACCTCACTAAAATCACCAAGGCGGATTTTGCAGGACTGAGGCATCTGCGAGTGTTGTAAGTGTATTTTATCTATTTTCTCCTTTCTTCTCTCTCCTCCTTTGCAGTTGCAAAATAAAAACAAAAATACTCTCACGCATGGCTCTGACAAGCAGCACCTTGTAATTCCACCAACTTTCCCCTCCAAATACCACAACACACATTCCAGAGTTTCCAATGCTGTTCAGCATCATTATAGCTCATCAGCAGCACCGGAGCTGCCGCATGCAGCAATGCGTCTAGAAGCGCCGGCTTCATTGAGTCTGAATGTGTTTGAACAGAATAGCCATTGCACCTGTTAATGCTGTCGTGTTAATCTGCCAGTGGAAGCGTCAGGAGGGGCTTATTTTAACCACCGGCCAAAGAGGGAAAGAGATAGCGGTCATTAGGTGTAACCGCGGAGGAAGGAATGCAGCTGGAAGGGAGGGAGGGTGGAAGGAAAGAGAAGGAATGAGTCAAGTAAGAACAGGTTTCTTACCTGGGATAAATCCAGGTTAAAAGTGGGACAGGGATAGCCTGCTTTGTGTGTGTGTGTGTGTGTGTGTGTGTGTGTGTGTGTGTGTGTGTGTGTGTGTGTGTGTGTGTGTGTGTGTGTGTGTGTGTGTGTGTGTGTGTGTGTGTGTGTGTGTGTGCTATCTAGCTGCATAAAGTGAATGGCAAGGAATACACATTGTTGGAATTCCTACAGAGATTAGATTATTTCCTAATTTTGTGTGTGTGTGTGTGTGTGTGTGTTTCCTGTGTGTTCATCATGTCTGCTTGCCAGCAGTCACACACATCCACAACCATTTGAATTTTTTTAGAGCTGCAACCATCCGTTGATCGAAAACCAATTTTTTTGCAAGCACTCTTGAGTTGTTGATTTTTTTTGAGCAAAAAATGCCCACAAAACAACAAAAACAAAATCCTGGTTGGAGCTTTTAAAATTTTTAGGATGTAGCCTACTTTTTTTGTAATATATGCTAGTCAGTGAAATGTATTTGGGGTTTGGCCTGTTGGTTGGTTAAAACAAACGTTTTAAAGACATCACTTTGAATGTTGTGAGCGGTGTTCAGAAGTTTTATGTAATGAAAATAATTGTTAGTTGCAGCCCTAATTTTAATGTTCAAACTGCTTCTAGGTTTCTGTTTATCACGAGTGTAGACCATACAGCTTATACAAATGTGTAGCTGCTTGGCTTGGTCATCACAGTGCTCCTGGGGCAGTGGTGCTAGTGGAAGCGAATGAGTCGTCACAGCTATGTGGTTAGATAGAGTAAATTGGATGATAGATGAGTTGCTGTCCTACTGATGGACCAGTTTTAAAGTCAATTCTTTGGCTCTATCGACCCGCCGCTGATCTCTCTCTCTCTCTCTCTCTCTCTCTCTCTCTCTTGCTTTTTCAACATTCTATCACTTTCCATCTCCACCAATCTGTTTTCTTTCTTTTTCTTCACAACGCTGCCGCCTATCTTTTCCATCTCTCCTTCCCTCTCCTCTCTCTCGTGTCCTATCTCACTCTCCTTCACCTTCTCTTTTTCTCTTTACCTCTTCTTATCTATGGCCCCATCCAGCCATCTTTTTCCTTTTCGTTAACCTCTCACAGTGTCATCGCAGAAATCACTCTGTCAGCTCTCACGCTCTATGTGTCTCTCTATCACTCTCTTTTTTTCTGTCCAGTGCTTTTTGTCTCACACTCTCCTGGCGTTTCTCTTTCAGGCAGCTAATGGAGAACAAAATCACCACAATCGAGAGAGGGGCCTTCCAGGACCTGAAGGAGCTGGAGAGACTGTAAGTTACATTTTTGAATTGTAGACGCTGCCATTTTATCCCTTAACACATTTTGTTTAGAATTAAACATGTCAGGATGCTTATCTTTGAAAACATAAGGAGACACATGGAGGTATCAAGGGAAAAAACAACATAGTGAGATGTTGGGTTGCCATGATCCACCAGAACACCTTTAATAACTTCAACTTCCTTATCTTCGATTCTATGTCAAGTCTATGGCGCTCTTCTGGAAGGATGAACATCATTATTCCTCGATTTGTTCCCTCATTTAGTGTTTTGATCGTGTTGGTGGTGTTATTTGTCACACCGTGTGGAAATCTTGGTCACAATCTGTGTCCGATGGTGCGATATCCATTTTGGAAGTCAGATTGTGCTGTGAATACCTGGCGAATCGTAGTACTATAGAAACATGTTATCAACTTGTGCCCTCCATCTGCTGCTCTCAAATATTTTTTGCTTGGGACAGTCGGATATTGCACAGGAACCTGAACCTAAACACGTCAGTCTTCTAAAAGGGTTAAGCTGGGTCAAGACCTGGTGGCTTTAAAGGTTATAACATAAAATTTAAATCATTTTTATGCTCATCAAACTATTCAGACAGTGTCCTCCCTCCCTACTCATTTGTATGTCTTCATAAATGTTAAATTTGAACGCCATGACGTCGGTTGCCAATCTCTCAGTCCAAAAGGAAAACTTTAAAATACACAGCCAGAGGTTGTTATGGCGCTGGCCGGGAATCACTGGTATTCAGCCTCCAGCCCTGAGGCAGTTATGGCATAATTAAGTCTTGGTAGTGTGTGAGAGAGTAAGACAGAGGGGGGATGCAGACCCCTGACTGCTGATATGTCTATTGTGTCGACTGTCAACTTTGCTTGATGTGTGAACTGTCCATTTCTGTGCGTGTTTGTGTGTTAAGTGGCCTGACTGCAATGACATGCCGGAATGCAGCAGACTGTGACAGAGTATGAGGAGGCTTAAAGAGAAGCTTTTAATTAAAGACATAAAAAAATCCTCACTG
Source organism: Percina caprodes (assembly GCA_013375575.1). NCBI lineage: Eukaryota > Metazoa > Chordata > Actinopteri > Perciformes > Percidae > Percina > Percina caprodes. The sequence continues at coordinate 380,026 of JABXJD010000011.1, read as the reverse complement.
CTTACATGAACATTTACAAAAAGACATACTTGTATACACATAGATATATTCACCTGTACGCATACACAGATGTAAATACAGCGCTAAATCAAATAAAGGTAGTTCTTTATTTTTTATGATAGCTGTTTTGGCTAAATTCTTTAGGAGTTGTTTGGAGGAAAGGGGTGAAGTATTATGATTTCCCGGCTGCTCTTGTCTTGGGTGTGTCATGCCTGGTTTTTCTCCACTATCTGCTGTACTGTGGCTGCTCTTTGCTGCCAGAGAGAGAGAAGCTCTGTGGATCACTATAAGGAATCTGCTGGTGTTTCTCATGCAACCAACACTGGGTTCTGTCCAGCTAAGCAGATCTGGGAATTCCTGCCCAGAGCTGCAGACAACATGGGCAATATTTAACTGTCTATAGTCCAATTTTAACAGTAAACTTTGAACGTGATTTACCCTCTGTGCAAAGATATGCTCTCATGCACACATACGAGAAAAACAGGCCCCAACACACACATGCACATACAAATACAATGTAGACTAGTCCTTAAACAGCAGCAGATCAAATCTTACACATCTGCTGTCAAACTATTAATGCCACTCTGATGGCAAGAAACGCATTTGACAACAGCTAACTTTCTGACACAACATGGCTGTTTTCTGTTGTCCTCGCCAGGGTTTTCAACTGTAATTCAGCTTCTCTGGCGTGGCATGTTCACAAACACAAAGGTGGAGTCAGTCATCAATGCCCCCCCGCAGCCGCCAGACAATGGCACGTCTCCACAGTCTGGAGTCGGGGGGCTCATTTCAAAGGACTCCATCCTCTGGGCAGCTGGAGGGGGGCCTGGTGGGCACCACTACCCAGAGGAGAGGGCCCTAAGCTGGGCTGACCGATCCATAGTGACTGCCCCCCACGGGGGTGGAAAACGGTTCCCCTTCTCATTCCTTTTTTTGCGACCGGCCCTGCAGGGCTGGCCAGGGTGGGGTCAGGTGTGGGGCAGTAGCTGGAGGAGGGGTCAGTGGTTGAAGGAGGTGTGGAGGAGATAGGCATGTCACAACACACACGTGCACATACACAAAAACATGAATGCTATGGATGCATACATGCATGCGCATTAACTTACGCAAGGCTGCTCCGTCAGTACTGGTTTAATCTTGATTCTCCAACCCCCCACCCCCTCCTTACACCCACTCACGCCTTCATTCAGTCTTTAACCTCTCCTCATGTTTTTCCTCCATACCCACCCGTCTTGTTCTCTTTCTATTGTCCTGTGCTTATAGGAATGTCATTCTTAACTCTCCCTGTAGATTATGAAGAATAGAAAAGAGAGGAGTTCCTGATCCTCTTATCCTCCTCTCACATTTGACTGGTTTATAGCCCCTATCCAATTCAAAGTCTGTGAGATTGAAGATGATAGCAGCCACAGATATGCAGAGAGAAAGGAAACTTACAGGTATTCAGACAATGATTTCAGAGAACAGCAGTGTGATAAAGCCTCAGATAACTAGCCTGTAATAGTGTGATCACATTGTCAAAGATAATTTTAACAGCAATAATTGTAAAACAAACTGTCTATCAACAGTGATTACAAACTAGATAATTAAACCTCAGACTAAATGATTGTGTTTTAATATGTGGATAATCTGACTATCAAAAGATAATTGTAACAGTGAGGCCAGATAGCGGGATATGGATTTCAAATGAAAGCACTGGATTAGTGCTAAATGATTAACTCTAAAGCCTGTGAGTGATGACACTGTTCTCTCTGATAATTTCAGGGATTCCTTTTTTTTTAATTAAGTGACAGAGCTTGGAATTGTCTGCATACAACAAGCCATTTTTACTCACACAGTTCTGTCTAAAAATATTTTGGGATACATTTCCCAGAGATCCTGTCTGTCTGTTCAGCTGATAAACTTTGTGAAATTTGTTGGTTAACACAAATTAGCAGTGAAAATGCTCAAAGCTCTTACAGCTCAAGGTGAATGTGTTTGGATTTTACATCCTTGCATTGCTGTATTTTAGGGCAGATATGTTATCTGTCATCCATATATAAAAGAACAGATCAGATTTGAGTGTGTAAAACTTTGGTGGACGATGGTTGACGTCACATGACATACACAGACTCTTGGACACACTCACACTGGTGATTTAAAATTAAGATGTCTACTCGGTTTGCGATATAACTACAGTATGGTAACAGTACTGTGTGTGTGTGTTGTATTATATTATGGCAGCAGTGGCATAGATGGAATAATAATTGGTTTCTGAGGTGGTTTGTTATTTTCCTCCCAACCGGGGCCTACTACACATCTACAAGGCTGTGAAGAAAGGAGTATGTGCATATGTGTGTGTTTCTGTATTTAATGTTTGTGTGGGTATGCATACACGTTTGCGGGAATGTGTATGTGTGTGTGTGTGTGTGTGTGTGTTTACTGTGTGGTTTGTGGCCCTCTAGCATCTGTTTATGATTGCAGGGATTATCACCACGCTGCAGTGTGACATTAGCTTGTTTGAGTGACTATCACACCTCAGACTACTGGCGACTCAGTCCTCATTCACTTTTAGCCAGACTGACTAATGAATCACAACTGTGGATGTACTCTGAGGGTGTTTATGTGTATGCACGCACACACACAATGATTCATTCCTTCAGGTCCAGAAACAAACCACTAAATCACTACTGACGACTAGATTATTTGAGTCACAGGTGGTCAGTACTTTTAGATGGACACTAAAGGTGTTACAGTACATGTAGAAACACATCTTCAACACTGAATCTTTAAACCGAACTGACATGGTTTGTATGTTCCTGACCTTCCTCGTAACACAAAGTTTGATGGTTCAGTAAATGTCTGGTGGCTGTCAAAGTAAGTTAGGACAGTCATTACAATGAGGCCAGATTTTTAGTTTTATATAGTTTTATAATTGACATGTCGGCACATATTGTTGTCTTCAGAATGTATAGTAGTTAGAATGGAAACTATTATGAATACAATATATAGACTGTCCAACAATTTTGACATTGTTGTAATATTATATAATAATAACTAATTGTTTATTTTATAAGTTAATATTTAAAAAAATGACAAAAATAATGTGGTTTCAGTTCTTCAAATGTGAGAATTGACAGTTTTTTTTCCTTTTTTATATCAGTGTAAACTCAATATATTTAGGTTTTAGACTGGCAGACAAAACTGGTCATTAGAAGATGTCACCGTGGGCTCTGGGAAATTGTAAAGGACATTTTTATATTCTAGTTTCTTAAAGATGGAGTCTGTGATTTAGATTGTTGATATTTGAACTCAACACCCAAATAAATACAGCCCTCCCGTCAGTGCTTCAGAACATTGGCATGTGCCAGATTTCCCATCCCTCTCGCTCCCACTTCCTTTCTCTTTATACAAACAGGGTATTTCCCCTGTCCTGTGAACAAGCACCAACAGAATAGTGTTGCGTAGCTCGGTCCCAAACCCTTTTGTTTGTCTCAGACCCAGGGCTGTGTATGAACACCAGATTTTCTTGCAGCGCACACACAGACAGGACAGCTAGCGGACCGTGACGAGATAGTTGCTGAATATGACAAAACATGGGTTGGATGAGAACCGCTGACTGCACCTTTAGGGTTAGGGGCTAAAGGAGTGACTTCATTAGAGCATTTTGAGCTGTAACATTTGCAGAGGTTGTTGTGTCGTGAATGCTGTTTCTTTATCCCTTGGAGCTGATAAAAAAACATATTTGCATCCAGTGTACTCCACGTCCTTTGTGTAAGGCTAATTTATAAAATCAATAAAAATTCTGATTTTTCATGTTACTTTTATGGCTCTGAAAGAAGTAAAATATGGTGGTTAAGGTGTTTACTTGATCGTTGAAATAATCAGACAGTTATGAGCATTTAAACGCATGACACCTTAGAGGACCAGACTGGTTTTGATCTTTCACTGTCTTTACTTCATTCTCTCAGTCTCCTAGTCTGACAGCATTGCATCTATTTTAAGAGAATGAGCTCATAGCTCACAATGTGCTGCTACCTCCTCCAGCACCAGTCTGTGCACTCACCCAGGGGAGGTCTAGCCCACTAACGGGTGCTCATGGCTGGGCAGGACCTGCAGGAGGAGTGGGGCCTCTCTGCAGGACCACGTGGGGCTCTTAGCCATCAGAGCCGGCGTTAACGGAAGAGGAGTGAATAATTTAGAAACATCTTTTCTGCGGTAATGTTAAATATTTAAGCGGCCTCTGATGTAACTGTGGAGTGTGAATGTGCCTGCATGTGCGCATGCACGTTCATTTATTTGTGCACTTGTGGGTGGGAGATGTACACAGAGGGGGTGACTTTATTTAAGGAGGGTTTACAGTGCCTTGTAAGCAAAATAAGGTGAAAGCCATTGATAGACTTAAAAAGAGCTCTTCTTTTGGAGTTGGTGACATTCTTGAGGTGCATTTATGTGTCTTTGTGTCCTGCAAACTGTTAGTAAGGGATTTTACACTTTTCTTATTAGTTTGAAGCCACTCTTCATTCTGCCTCCATTCCTCATTTACTTCCTCCTTCTCTTCATTCTCCTCCAGTAGCAGCCAGCACAGCATCCGTCGCGGGGCCTGTCAATGTGTGTGTGTGTGTGTGTGTGTGTGTGTGTGTGTGTGTGTCAGGGTTAAACTGTTTCAGCAGCCTGTCGTTCATTGTGTCACTCAGTTGCTTCACTCTCCTCTGACTCACATCAAGGCACAACCACACACCAACACACACTGGCACACAAACCTCTTCACTCCACTCAACCAGGGTTAAATGATCGCACTAAGATTATTTAACTCACCCGAGTTCTCTCTACTCCTGTGTGTGTGTGTGTGTGTGTGTGTGTGTGTGTGTGTGTGTGTGTGTGTGTGACAGGTTGTTGTGAGTTCTTCCCCTGTGAGGGCTTTGTTTACTCAGTGGGGTCCTTTTCACACATTCGGTAGCCCGGCCAGACTGCCTGTTTGTTTTTCCCACATCATCTCCTCTCCTCCGCCTTTGTGGTTAACCCCCCCCCCCTTCTTCCCTTCATCCAAACCCCTTCTCTCGTCTTCCTCCCAATGCCTTCTCTTCGTCCTTCTCAAGCTCACTGTTTTTCTGGCAGCCATGTTGTACCCCTTAAATCAGTGGTAACCCGGAGTCTGTTTTTTTGCGTATCCGTCAATGAACATGTGTGGTTTTGATGTCTCCATCAATCTCCTTATTCATTCTTCCTCTTAGTGCACTGAATTGCATTTCAATCAAAACATAATTTGATATTATGACCAGAAAACACAAATCTCACCTAAAAAGCTATAATATACATATGTAACCGCTTTACCCACGCTGTCTGGAAAGGCCTACGTAGAGTTTATTCCCTAATGTATGCTGTGTTTTTCCAGGCGCCTGAATCGGAATAATCTGGCCGTCTTCCCCGAGCTGCTTTTCTTGGGAACAACAAAGCTTTACAGACTGTAAGTCATTTGTCTTTCTCTATCCATCACTCAATTGCTCTGCATTGTTTACTGAAATATTGTTCATTTCCACATGTGTTCAGTTTAACAAGAGCAATGCAAAAAGGCAAATGAATGAAATAAATGTTGCAATGCTGTGCTTGTATGTATCCCCACAAGCTTGTACAGGTCATTGACTGTGACTTAAAATGACATGGTGAAATATGGTACAGACGTTGTAAAAAGATATTGGGTTTTCTTGGTGACGCAGCTGTGGTGTTTCACTTGGATGAAGGAGTTAGAGGACTGAGGGGACAGATTTTACATGGTCTACTGTAGAAGCCAGTTCAGTAGCTAATGGAGATTAGCACTCCAACAGCTGCTTCCCACTGGGAGAGACGTGTGTGTGTGTGTGTGTGTGTGTGTGTGTGTGTGTGTGTGTGTGTGTGTGTGTGTGTGTGTGTGTGTGTGTGTGTGTGTGTGTGTGTGTGTGTGTGTGTGTGTGTGTGTGTGAGGATGGGGAGGAGAAACCGAGCAAGACAGCTCAAGGAAGATATAAGCAGCAAAACACAGAAACAGGTTTCTCTTCTGAAGTTACGTTTTATGTTTTACAGGCAGAAAATAGTTTCAGTCACAGAACATAAAGGTTCCAGTTTGCATTCAAACCAGTGAACCACTGTTTGTTGTCGTCAAGCACCTTTTACTCTTCACTCACAGCCTGAGTGTCTGTACTGTAAACTGAGCTGTGGATTTCCAGTACTGTAGGGCTGGGCAGCAACGCTGTTGAAACTGTGGGAACTAACTTCCCGTCATGGTTGTTTGTGGTCTCAGGGAATGATTATGGTCGCATATATTTATATGTGTGGCTGAATATATTTATCTAAAACAATATTGAAATGCTCAGATGAGAGTGTGTGGAAGTTGTTTATGTTCTGCGGTCACTACGGTGGTTAGCTGGACCCGACCTGTCGGGTCTAAGGGTGTGTGTGCGTCTATGTTTCTGCAAGTATGTGTGTGCGAGTTTCTCAAGGCCAAAAGTTGGCATATTGCTCAGCGTGTGGGCCGAGGTAAAAATACAACTCTGATATACTGCTCTCTGCTCAGCTGTCGCAGACAAGCGGCCTCCGTGTTTGTGTGTGTGTGTGTGTGTGTATGTGGGGGGTGCTTTTGTGTGTTAATGGTTGTGTGTGCATGTTGATGTGTCCGAATGTGTGCCTTAGCTCCTCAGGTGTATGTATTTAGCAGAGGGTCCCATGTTGGCTGCACCTCTTTACCACACACTTCATTCAGCATAATAGTATTCATGACATTGTGTTAAAAAAAAATAATTAGTAAAACGTCTGTAGTAGTATATGAAATGACCCAGTAACCGAGGAAGAAAGAAAACTCACAATCAACAGAATATTGCTAAATGACAATGAAAACAAAATGGCCAAGCTGGCGCCGTTGCAGCCACAAAGCTACAAGCAGATTAGTCAGACGTATGGAAGTCATTCAGTATGAACAACTACCACAGAGGCTTAGCCAATACTATTTAGGGCTGTTTGGTCAATATTAAATCGTATGTCTACTTTTACACCCCCTACAGTGTATTTTTATTTTTAGAAAGCACAACAAGAAACCCTTGGGAACCTCAGGAGTGGAATCTTGTGAAGTTTTAAGTAGTGGTCAGAAGGTATGTGCGAACTGGACCGACTTTGGTTCTTGCGACAGTATTGCTATAAATGAACACTTGCTCAACCTGCTATTATGAAAATTATGTTTTTACTTTTTTGGGGCTTGGAAAATCTGTGTGTGTGTGTGTGTGTGTGTGTGCATGCGTGCGTGTGTGAGAGAGTACTTGCTGGATGTGTTTAACCTTTGCTCAGCACCATGGTTTAGGGCTTTGAGGTCTAAATTTAAGGGTCAGGTGTGAGATATGCCATGCATTTTAGAGGAAACATAATGTCTGTTTGAATTATGCGAACCTGCAGCATTTGTTTTTTAATAAACCAGTAAGTGTGACATAATTATACTGCCGGTTCAAGACCTGGGTTTGCATCCTGCATGATGTGTTGTTGGTTTAGACATGTAAAACACGTTTAAGATTTTTTTTTATGTTCACTCATAAGTGTCTGAAATCCCGATTTACTGCACGCTATAGAGTTAATAATTTAGTGTTTATTGAATAGGGATTAGTGAATGAGTGAACAAGGGAGTGATATTAGACCCAGCTGATCCATGATGTAAAGATAGCAAAGATGCAGAAGTGATTAGGCAAGACCATATTACCGACAAACCAACACAAGAAATATCTACACTCAGTTGCCAGTTTATTAGTTATACCTATAGCATAAACAAATTCAATCTAATACAACAGTCCTGCAGTAAATCCTCCCTTCATGAAGGTTTTATTGCTCAGTACTTTTTTGCCATTGGTGATCATGAATCGTAACTAGCTGTGAAAAGTTAAATCAGATAACTAAGATGAATATAAAACAACAGAACAAATATACACATCTCAATTAACTCATTTAATTAAATTGGGGTGCTTTAATAGGATTCAAAGATACGAGGAATGTAAAGAAATAAGTGCAGTACAATCAGTGACTCCAAATCATTGATTCAATTCTTGCACTTCTATTATGATGCTCCTTTTAGATCAAATTATTCAAAAGAATGTGATTGTTTTTTTTTTAATGCTATGCAGATGACTCAATGCTGATAGGATACAGTTAACAAATATATTTGTGTGGCATCTGCTCCCTCCCTCCTCCCTGCCAGCTCTCTCTCTTTCTCTCTCTCTCTCTCTCTCGTTCTCTCTTTTTTCCCTCTTTGTTGAACAGAAATCAGTAGTGAGATGAACGAGGGAGAGATGAAAGAGGGGTTGATGAAGGGATGGGGAGGATTAGAGAATAGGTCACCGCTTCCACAGCTGAAAAGTCTGGTCATGCTTGGATATAAGGCTATATTGATGGGACCTACTTTATCAGTGTGTGTGTGTCTTTTGGTTTTTGTGTTAAGTTGAAGTGTGTTTTGCTTAAAACTTTGCCTTTCCTGTGTTAATTTGCCTGAGCGAGCATTCAAGAGACATGAATAGAGATAAAAGAAAAGAAAGAGAGGAAGAGAAATTGAAGGAACGTAAGTTTCACCTCAGTCCTTCACCTTGCACTCAGAAGGAGAGTCAACATGGACAAGTTACTTGGGGGTGGAAAATGAGTAAACTTCACTCACACACATTAAACCTGTGTTAAAGTGGTCTGGGGTTTGAATTAATGAGCGGATGAGGCTACATTTTGTGTGTTTGTGTGTGTGTGTGTGTGTGTGTTTATGTGTGTGTAATAGTCCCTAATCCTCTGCTAAACGGTACCCTGATGCGGCTTTACCAGGCAGCATTGTTGCTTAGCAGCCTCAAAGGTTGTGGCTTTGTCTTGTGTGAGAGCTTAACCCTGCTGGACGCACGCACGCACGCACGCACGCACGCACGCACGCACGCACGCACCGCGCACACACACACACACACACACACACACACACACACACACACACACACACACACACACACACAGACTCACAGACTCCCACATATGTACCACCTCGGCCGAGACAACAGGCTCAGCACAATGGTCACAAGAGCGCAGGCGTCTTTCAAAAAATGTGGGCTTTCCCAGCGTGTCGACAGTTAACCGACACAGAGGGAAGAGGATGACGAGGAGAAAGGAAGAGGAAGAGAGAGGTCAAAGGTAGAGAAGATGAAATTTTCTCTGAGTGAATAATGCTTTTTAATTAAGATAGAGCATTTTGGGCGTTTTAGTTGCCACAGTGACGACGACCTCTGGGTCCCACAGAGGTCAAAGGTGAAGAATGTTCCAGTCAGGAGATCTAAGCAGGAGGTGATTTATAGAAGTGAAGAGGGGGAAATCTCCTCACCCTCATGAACAAAAATCATGACAAATCAAACTTGTAACAGTATCCTCCAAAGGTATTGGCAGGGAGAGATTTTTTTTAAGCTCAAACAATTGTAGTATTTTAAACAACTTTATTATGAGACCAACCAACCAAATAATTTAATGGGACAAGTATAATATCAAAAACCTCCAATCAAATATACACAAAGTTTAAAAGTATATTTTTAAGATAATTTTATGGGGCTTTTCCCTCTAATAGACTGACAGTGGATATACAAGAGAGAGATGGGGGATGACACGCAGCAAAGAGCCAAAGGTTAGATTTGAACCCGGGCCGCTGCAGGACTCAGCCAACATGGGGCGAACACTCTTACTTAGTGAGCTAGAGGCTGCCCCGAGTTTAAAAGTAATTTTATTGTATTCCATAATTGGGAGGTACATTTTGACCTCCCTGTATGCACTTCCCTAGTTGTGGAGTTGAGTATGGTGTCACCTACAGCCATTCAATAAAGAATGCAGCCCTGTCTCCTGAAAGTTATATGCATATAGTCCTATATAGGCAATTTGTTTTGCCAGTCATGTTTTTTGTGAAACACAAGCGCTGTGCATACAAAGTGCAGAATTGTGACACTAGAGATCAGGGTACACATTTTAAATCCCACTCGTGGTTACTTTTAGGCAGCAAAAGCACTTTGGTTAAGGTTAGTGAAAGACAAGGAAATAGGGAAACCATCGGCTGCATTTCAATAAGATGAAAACATCCTGTACTAGTACTGTTGACTTTTACAATATTTTTAAAATATTCTTTTTGAGCCTTTTTGCCTTTATTTGATAGAACAGCTGTAGATGTTGGAAGGTTGGAATCAAACCTAAGTCGCTGTGGTAAGGACTGAGCCTTGGTACGTGGGGCGCACGCTCAACCAGGACGCCCCGGCTTTTACAATATTTAACCAAGAAATACGATCTCTCTCTAATCCATCAGCGGATATAGGATTACTACTACTATGACTATTATCGGGAATATGTTGTCAATGACTACATTTACATTCCCAAAATATTCTGTACAGTATACCTACTAAGCTGTTTACATAGCTAAGGAAAATTAATTTTCTACTAAAATGATAAATAAATAACAATTTAATTCCTCTAAAAGTTCACCACAAAACAATTGGGCTTTTCTTCTGTGCATGCATATCTACCCCAGCCTTGCAAACTGTTGGCTATTTGGTTTGTGTACAACTCACAGAGCTGACCGTAAACAGGTAAGAAGCCGTAAACTGTTGCATATTCCAAATGTCCAAAGAATGCTTCAAAACCCGAATAATATTGTCATATTCCACATCTTAGTCGAAAAAAGCTATATTCACAATAAGATCTAATTTGGATACACTGTTTATGTTTAATACTCTCTCATCTATAACAATTATTGACACGCTGTTATCTTTGAAGCCACTCACATCAAGGCCACTCTGACCCATTTGAGATGTTCATGGGAGGAAAACAGGACAAAACTAAACTCCTGCTTCTGGTTATTTCCGCCAATGTTCAATATCTGAAAAGATCAGTATCTGCTGGTGTTGCAGTGTTTTGGATGAGAAGATATTTGGCCACTGACTTTGTGTACATAGAATATGCAAATATCTGCCATTATGTCTGTCCAAGGAAATGAAGTTAAGCCTCTGCAGCCCAAGGCGTCTGTGGATGGGCCTCTTTCTTTCTTTCTTTCTTTCTTTCTTTCTTTCTTTCTTTCTTTCTTTCTTTCTTTCTTTCTTTCTTTCTTTCTTTCTTTCTTTCTAACAAACTTTAACTTTTAAATTAACGCACACTGGCACAAACATACCATTTACCATTCAACAATATTTCCTGCCCCCTCCTGTTTCTCTGAATGCACTTTAACAGAAATAAAAACTCTCTCTCCCTCTCACACACACACACACACACACACACACACACACACACACACACACACACACACACACACACACACCACTACTACTACAGAAAACAGCTCTTTCAAGATCTTTTCAGCTCATACAAAGACATATTGTCCAAGAAATGTTTTCATTGGGACTCTTAGATCACACAGATCAAATCCAGCCAGACAGGAAAATGTGGATGATGTTTTTATTTTTCTCTCTTGTGGTTAAGTTTGTGAGTTTGCAATTGGATATTTCCATATCATCTGTGTACACATTATGAATTACTTTGAGTGCAAACCAACTGTTACAACAGTGTGTTGAGGTGTTGAGTGTAAGTGACTCACTTGCTTGCCATCATATGAATCACATGACTGCCTATCTGAATTGCTCAAGGCCACTCATTCCTAAGAAGTGATTTGGCCATTCAGATCCCAACACAATGCTGTATTTCATTATCAAAGGATTTGAAGAGGACTTGCTAAAGCCCAGCTGGCATTATTAAGAGGGCACCATTACAAAATTACAAAAGATTATGCGATACAGACAGAATGTAAAGATATGAAACACCCTACTTGACTTCTGCTATGGCTTGAGCTAACTTTTTTCTGAACTTGCCAAGGTAGTGTGTGTGTGTGTGTGTGTGTGTGTGTGTGTGTGTGTGTGTGTGTGTGTGTGTTGATTTTGCTGAGCTGCTCTGAGCAGCTTTTTATTTCATTAAGAACTTTATTTATTTTTTCCAGAAACACTAGCAAAAGAAGACAGCATCTAGCACTTGACATTACATACACTTAGTTGCTAGTTTTGTAGACCACCTAGCTAAAGCAAATGCGGCCAGTCCTGCAATAAATCCTTTTCTGCCCAAAAGGAAGTTTTTCCTCGCCACTGTCGCACTGTTGCTTGCTCTGGAGGGAACTACAAGAACTGTTGGGTCCTTGTAAATTATGGAGTGTGGTCTAGAGCTACTCTATCTGTAAAGTGTCTCGAGATAACACTTGTTATGAATTGATACTATAAATAAAATTGAAATTGAAATTATACAGAGTCCATAGTCAGCTCTCCTCTCTGTACAGACAGATTACAGCTGTACTTCCACAGCTGTACATGTTGTTTATGTCAACATGATACAGATCATTAAATCATAGACTCAAGGGGAAAACATGAATAAAAATGCACTCACATCAAAGGGCTTGTTCTACTCCATGTATTTGTACTAGTACTAACTCACTTTGTTGTGGAACATCAACAAAGTTAAACCTGGTCAAATGTTTGGGAAACGTTTATTTTTATTTTATATGGAAGGAAAAACACTTTTTCAATCTTCATATACACTATGCGTGTAATATTGACCATATATGACTATAAAGTTAGTGCCATCTTATCTAAATGTTGGGGACATAAATATATTTTATAAACTATGTGATCTATGTACTGTAGCAGTGAATATGAATTGTTGTAGCTCTAATCCAATGTTTAGATAAATACCAATTAGAAAATAATTGCCTTTAAAACACATCTGATAACAGTCCTTTTCATTTCAGTATTACTTCTACAATTCAAAACTAAAACCGGACAAACCGAATATGTCAGATTCTGAAAGAAACTAACTAAAGCTAAAATGCAGCATCTCTCATTTAATTTCCAAAAATGTTGCTCAGTTTGGTACGCTGAATGCTGCTCAATTAATCACCCAGGGTGTCTGAGTGTCAAAGTTCAGAGCTCACAGGTGGAAGTTCATGGAGCATCAGTGTCAACCAATGAGATACCCAGGATAATGGACATGCCAGCAGTGAAGGCACTGCTTTGCCCATCAGATTAAAGAATGAGCGAGAGTTACGCCTGGAAAAAGAGACAGTGAGAGAGTGAGAGAGGAGGGGTGGATACAGACAGAATGAATGAAGGGTGTTTAAAGGAAAGATTAGAGATGTGTTTGCTCTCTTAAATGGTCTGGAAAAAAGAGCAGGTAGGAATTTACAGACAGTGAAGACAGACGTGTTTTCTCTATTAAAAAAAGAAAATGCAAAGCGGAGCTGGAAAGTGAGGGACAGAGAAAGTAAAGAAAGGAGGAGAGCTAGAAGGGAGAGTCATGTGGAAAGGAGAGGAGAGAGGTATGTTAGTACTTACAGTAGATGGCAGGCAGCCTGAAGCCTGGAGCCAGCATGTCTGTCAGAAAGAAGTGCCCAGGTGTGTGTGTGTGTGTGTGTGTGTGTGTGTGTGTGTGTGTGTGTGTGTTTGTGTTTGTGTGTGTGTGTGTGTGTGTGTGTGTGTGTGTGTGTATGTGTGTGTAACCTGAGTGTGGATTACTGGGAGGGGGCTACATACCTATCCAATACCAGGAAGAACTTACCTGGAAGCAGGTAGTTACAATAGCAGAGTGTGTGTGAATCTATTTGTGTGCGTGTGAGGTCTTCTAGATCATCAAAGCATTTCCTCACCTTGCTTGTGTGTGATTAAGGGTCACCGTGTGCGGCAGTACCTCCCAACAAAGCTACTGTAAATCATCCTGCATCCTCTTCTCTCCCATCACGTCTTTTTAATGCCTACTTCCTTTTCTGTTCTCATTCACTTTAGCCTCAGTGCTTAACTTAATAGTACAATGTTAATGCTGATGTTAGGCAGCTGAGAACCATTTCCTCCCCCTCTTTGTTGCACCGCCTTCTCCCTCTGCGGAGATTTGTCTCTCCAGGGTATCAGCAGGTATGGATCCAGGCCTTGTATTGATAGATGAATTTGCCTGGCCAGTGAATTATGGGGAAATTATGGAGTAATCAGGACAATTCATCATGCAATGCCTCTCTACTCAACCCCAATCACAGCTACTCAGCAATATTGACCCCTGCTTTCTGTGTGCATCAGTATAGAGGAGTGCGTGGGAGGGGTGTATGTGTGTGCGTGTGTGTACGCCAGTGTAAGCAAACAACCTATCAACTGTCAGCAAATGCTGCTAAACTCTGATTGGTGCTCAGTACTAATTTACCAACTTAGGCAGAAAATCTTCTGGAAGCCCCAAAGTTTCCAAATATACCAAATATGTCTGGCTGATTTTTAGGGAAGATGCACAAGACATCCATGTCTGTCTTGGGTTTGAAAATGTTGCTCACTGTAAACATCATACAGCTTCAACAAAGACCTAAAACATGATTATACTGAACTAAATTATACTGCCACTCTGTAGAATAAAGCCATTTAAACAACCTTGATGAGCTACTAAAGGGGAAACCAATGTGGAAAACTGTATGTCAAGGGGTTATTTTAATTCACAGAGAAAAGTCCCTCCGGCTACAAGTGTCTGCTCTTTCACAAACTAGAACAGAAAACTAGAAACTCTGAGCACTCTGTTACAAAAGGCCACAGGGTATGGTCTCTTCTCACTGTGTGATGCATTAAACGTGAGAGTTACACCTAAACTCTCACTCTCTGGATCCTTATCAAAACTAACCACATAAACTTCCTAAAAGACCTCTCGTAACAGCTCACACAGTCTCGCCAGTCTAATGGAAAACAGAGAGGTTTCAGTTTATGTCAATCAGTCAGCAGACCTAACATGGCTGTCTTTCTCTGCCCCGGGTGCCTCCCTCCCTCCCCTCTAATCCTTCATCTTGGCTCCGTGTCAAGCTGCCTTGTCCAGTTGCACAATATCCCTCCTCCGGGGCAGGCAACTGCATCCTCTCTCTGGCTCCATTAGTGCCACTCCACTGGCATAGCCGGCATTCTCCAGTGGGACCGTCATCGCTGGCCACTCTATTGGCCCCCTGTCACTCTCCAACCACCACAAAAGAAAACCTCTCTGCCCTCCCTCTC